>BCLF01000175.1:153168-176706 GCA_001602275.1 Zoysia japonica | reverse complement strand
TTATTAGAAGCATGAATTTATCCGTGCACCCAAAAATAGAATAGCAAATAAAAAAATATTATATTTGTACAATGATTTTGAAATTTATGTTAAATTTTGATGCATTAAATCTGCAGTAAAGATACTTTACCACAAGTAGTCAGATCTGAAATGCATTTTTATGTTTCACCCTTTGAGATTTGTGCAAATTTTAAATCACAAATCAGGGGTGAATTCTATTTGCTTAACCCAAAAAGGTCAAGATTTGTCACACTAAATATAAACCAACTGCAGCAAAGGAAGCATCACTCATTCTTCTCTCCCTACCCACCTTACCTCCCTGAATGTATAAAACATAAATGATGTCTATCTATGTGATCCAGAAACAAGCTTAATATGCATATACTTACATGATAAACACTAATAAAATTAAGTATGCATAAAGATAGCAACCTAATTTCTGACTTATGGAATTACTTAGTAGTCATACATTTAATTGTTTCCTAATGTGACATGCATCATGCCTATTTTTTATGAAGCATTGGTTGCGATTGCATCTGAGCATGTGATGAGATACTAATTTTGTGATTGTATCATTAAGCCTGGAGCCCAATCATCTCAGATCAGCTGACAAGCAATAGCAGTAGCTTGAACAGTGAACCTATCCAACTACTGGATTAAATGTTAGCACAAAATGAACAGAAAGCAAAATTGTTGCAATCATAATATGTAGACAAGTAATACATCCTTCAGAAAAATGTTAGCACAAAATGATGGATCTTTACCTGATAGCTAGGGCCAAAGGCCAGCATACGGAAGCTGATGAATTTTACTCCCTGGTAACCACTTGGTAATCTGCTACAATACCTACAAGCTGGCGGAGGGCGCCGGCCAGCACAATCGAGCCGTAGAACGGCGAGCGCCAAAAAAATATCAATCGCATCTAGTAGATTGCGGAAGCGAACCTGAGTACGCACGCACCGCAATCAGCCAGGGGCCAGGCCCAGTTGTCGTCAACCTATGTTTACCACGACAAATACAATATCATTTATTAAAGTAAGATTATAACAATCAGTTCACAAACAGTCAAATATTAACAAACAATGGTTGCTAGCTCCGCACATTGGCATAAGCCTGAACACAACTGTTGCATTCTATATAGCTAGCTCATTAGAAGGAACACTATAACATTTGACAAATGGAGTCTACAATAGTAAGCATTAAGGATTAAATGCTATTTTCTAATCTGAGATTTTAACATAAAGCAATCAATCCTAACATCAATAATGATGGCATTTATCAAACATAACCACACAAAAGAATCAGACCAAACTTGATGACGAGAGACCAAAAGAAACACCTTTCAGCTCAAATTGTCGAATACTAGTAACAATTTAATAACATACAAAAATTAGAAGAACCTAGAACTGTTGTTGCAGCGGGTACCTATATCATCGAGCATCCGTGGCAATTTCCTATCAGCTGCTGCCCCTGTCCTTACATCCCTTGCATCAAGCACCGCTTCTGCAGCCCTTCGATCAGCTATGATTTCATCAATATTCCTTTCATCCTCTAGTGAATCATCTAAACCAACTGATTTGTATGGTCATGCTCCTCACTCTCCGGTAATCACTGCAAAGTGAAATAGAGGAACAATTATCAATAAGAGTTAGCAAGCAAAATGGGTTTTCATCGAAAAAAAAAAAAATTATTAGCTGCAGGTATTAAATTATTCAAGAGTATAGTAAAAATACATGCGTCATGACAAACTATGTGAAACAAAACTATAATCTCTTTTATGAGTTGTTCATGTTTAATTTCACAATATTAAAAATTGAGATCTGGCATTTAATTATGCATTCAGCAAGGTACTGCTCAAAAAATTCTCATTGATTATCCAACACAAGATAAAGTAGCCTAATGTTGCTAACTTCGGTACTGTCATGTAGCAGCCGTTTTTCATACAAAATGCAGTAAAAGAAATTGGCATTTCTTCATATCTGAATGACGCAAATTTCATACCCCTGAGTTCAATTACAACCACTTCTCCTAAAACCCAATAACATCAACCGAATAAAATAAATTCCATCCAGTTAGTTCTCAGTTCTCCAGATCACGCGGCCTCAATTTTCCCCCACACGAAAATCCCCACTAAAATCACACCAGATCCAAAAATAATGATATTCAGAGCCTGCTTACTCGAGGTAGTTGTCGTTAAAGAGGTCCTCTCCTTCCTCATCTTCCTCGTCTGGCACGGCGGCGGCGGCCGGCGGCGGCGGGGTTGTACCCTAAAAAGATGATAATGTCAAAAGAGAAATACAGTCACCAAGTGACACTAAGACATAACAAAATGAAATCTTAATAGACAGCCTCAGATGATCAATTTGCACTGCTCCAATATGTGTCATAGCAGTGTACATTCTTGAGAGTGACAGCAGTAAGAAGCTAAATTGACACAGAATGATATTGCATCGCACTATATGAAGGAAGATTTAGGCAGAATGCATTTAAATATTAATAGCTCCTGTCACAGTTGATAATCTCCTATCTAATACGGTAATATTTTATCAGTGAAAATATGTAGCATTGTCGCATACACCTTTGGATCAGAAGTAGACAGCTGTATGAAGTTTTGAACCCCCTTCGCCACGAATCCGCACTTGGCGTAATATGCATTCAGATTCAGCTCAGGGGTACAATCGAGGATGACCTTGTAGTAGCTGGCTTCCCTGGCGACTTTGATGAGATGGCGCACGATACTGAACCTAGATAAATCAACTTTTGCATAGCAGCATCATCTAGATAAGAAAATGGAGAACTAAATGGAGGGTGTCAGCGTGCACCTAGCACCAGGCACTCGATGGCCATGGATACCACCGCGGTGGCAGGTGTTGGCCTTGGCCAGGTCGTCACCTTCGTCGGCAGGTCTGCGCCGACGGTGCGAGTGAGGTGGCAAGGTGGAGCTCGTTGTTCCGCGGGTGAGTGGGAGGCGCGCCGCTGGCGGTGAGGAGGGGAGGCGTACCTCGGGCCCCCCGCGTGTGGAGAGGGGCCCGGGGGTTGGCCCGTCGGCTGGGTTGTGGGGCGGCTGCCCCGTCGGGGGGTGGGGTGGAGAAGGATAGGCTCATTCCAACCGTTGGAGCGCCGGCGTGGGATGCTTTTATCCGGCGGAGGCCCAGAAGAGCGGGTCGACGGCGGTGGGATCCGTCGGTGGGAGAGGCGAGGGGCGTGGGGAAGGGCGCGGTCGCCGAGGAGGCGTGAAGGTAGGGGCGAAGCAGGGGACGGTGAGGGAGGGGCGGGGCGGGAGGCGCGGGGCCGGCGCAAGGGCCGGCGGCGGCAGGGGCCGCGGCGGCTGAGGGGCATGGGGAGGGCCGGTTGAGGGGCGAGGAGATGGCCGGGCGACGTGGCGTGATGCTAAAATGGCGACGTGGCACGATGACGTTCTAGAGATGTGCGGCAACTTTCGTACTAGTAAGATATGTTTAAGTTTGTCGGATTCCCTAGGAATCTTTTTAGTGTCCTCGACTGGGAATCTTCGGTTTAATGTTTCTGCTTTAGTTTTCTTCGGACAGATCGATCGTAACCTTTGTATATTATAATGATACAATCAAAGAGGAAATACATAGTAGTCATTTGACTAATTTCGTAATAATATTCTCCATTAAAAACTTTGCTCACATGATTGTGGAGATCGTCGGAGAGTGCGTGGCTATAGCGAGCTCGCGCCACGATACCATGTCCTCCGCGGTGTTAGTGTGCCAAAATACAAGCCATATAATGTTCTTCGGTTTATTATATATGTTCTCACAATAGTATTCAGTATGTACGTGGCTGTTATATCAGGTGCCAAGATCTGTATAGGCACCTAGACATATTAACAACCATGGCCTTTTTTAATATTTTTTTCTCGTAATTGATACAATCCTGTTGAAGCGACTAGAAATTTTCACTTGATCGCATTGTGATTGTTATACTTTTTTTCATAATCAGCATCATCAGGGCAAGTGGATTAACAGATGACGAGCGAGTAACTTGAAGAATTATTGAATTCCTCTCATCAACGCAATTAAGGTTTACAACGACGGGAAGATAATTAATAAGGGAAACTGAAACAAGACCAATCCCCTCATGGACCAGACAGTAAGGTAGAAGTAACAAACGATTCTTAACCAGGGAAACACACACGCCAAACGACACGGCTACCAAACCTGAACGTTAGGCTTCCTGGTCGAGTACCTAGGGGTCGATTGACTTTCTTGACGGAAGATCTTCAGTCTGAGCAAAGCACCTGAACTGTAAACGGGTACAAAATAATGTTGAAGATCGTAATGAAAGTAATTAAGATTACAATGGAGTTCCAGGCCCTCTGGATGTCAGCCAGGACACCTGCCTTGCATGAATCACACTGGAAACAAAGATTTTCCTGATCACTACTCCAGCGGTTGCAGTCATCGTCACTGGTGTTGTTGGCTGGGACGGCTGTCCACGTCGTCTGGTTCACATATGTGAATCCACACGATAATGGTGGCTTGCAGCATCCAGACTGCAATGAACTTAAAAAATTAAAATATTAGATCCTGACACACTGCAAGCTACTCTCCTAGCAAGCTCAGTACCTCGATAGGCGAGAGCCCGGTGTCGTGGGGAAATGTTTCGCTCATCCGCTCTGCGAGGAACACACCGGTGTTGGGGTCGCGGATCAGCGGGCTCATGCCACCGCAAGTGCTGCGCCTGTGGCGGAGGCAGCCGCTGATTTGGGCCCAGTACGATGGGTCGGCCACGCGACGTCTGAGCTGGCCGCCGTAGTCACCGAGGCTGTACTCGCGGACTGGCTGTGGCTTCTTCATGTCGTCTTTGTTGCTCTTACCGGGACCATCTTCAACAGCGTTGATGTTGATGTGGACGAAAGCGGCGATCATTAAGGAGAGGAGGGCGAGGTGGCAGAGCATGACCAATAGGAGGGTGATCTCCTTGTGGCGACGCATGCAGTATGCGGCCGTGATGAAGGTGGCTATGAGGACGAGACCGATAGCGATGCGGCTCCACTGAAGGAAGGTGATGCAGTCCGTGGAGCTGCCTCGCGTCGCCAGGTCGATGCCAGAAGCCAGACACAAGAACGACAGCTTCACCGACAAAAGAACGGAGATCAGCCCTAACACGATTGCAATCACGCTGACACCCATTCTTGCTTGTTTTCTTTCTCTTTCTAATTCTACGGCAGAGCAGATGTGAAGACAATGCTCTGCGTTCTGTTTCTGAGTGTGTATATATATATATATATATATATATATATATATATATATATATATAGAGAGAGAGAGAGAGAGAGAGAGAGAGAGAGAGAGAGTTACGCAGCGAGGACACTGAGGAGACATGGTATCGCATCACCTCTTTTCGATGAGGACACTGAGGAGAGACGCGGTGTATATCAATGAAACTTCTCGGAAAGCTATCGAGGAGGGACGCGGTATTGACGAGAGAGGCGATGAAACCTATCCGAAAGAAGAGACAAAACGACCACTTCCATTGTCGTCGTCTGGTTGCTCCGCCGTGAAGCCCGTTAATTCCTTCACCCATGTGCTCCGGCCGCTGTGCGAAGGCAAACGGATCGAGAGGGAGAAGAGACGAAGCGAGCACGAGGCGTCAAGATCAGGTCGTAACACTGAACAATACTGTAGCAGAGTATCAAAACGTGATAAAAAAGCCGCCTGTGTGCTACGTACAAAATCCAGATGTTTTCATAGGGCAGCCTGGAGTTAGGACTCGATGCTGCGTACAAAATCCACATGTCAATTTAATCCTACGTAAGTATACTCCCCAAACCGAATAAACTATTATTTTTTGTCCGGCCATATGTGCTGCGCACGGTTGGCTTGCTCACTATCAGCACCGTGTCCCGTTCACAGGTCACACACGAGACCTCGAATCCAGTAGGCATGCACAGTTACGTGCTTCGTCGGTTACTGTTACATGATTCCGTTTGCTTTTACACTTTCTGCCAGATCTTTTGAAAAGGGGCACTTTCTATCCCTTTTTTTTTTTTTGAAATGGAACACTTTCTATCACTAAGATGAAGCCACGGAACCTCCTCGTCAGCCAGGCTGTGCACTTGTCTGCGGTATACCACCACTTACCAGTTCTCCTGATGTCCGCAACAAGTTGGGACAGAAGCAACTGAATGTCGAGACCATGGTCTGAGAGCAACATTTTAAGTTTGTAGCAAAATAGACTCATTCAGTCAAACATTCTAAAAATATTTAAAAATAAATTTGAAACAGGGGAAATAACGTAGAACAGCAGGCGCCCCCAAGAAATGCAGAGCAAAGGCTTCTGCTGCTTTTTTGGCTGACCCCGTTTGGGGAAGCTTTGCTCGCTTCTGGCGCTGCGGAAACGTAAAAGTAGGAGGAAGCTCCCCCGAAACAGGGCTTTATTCTGAATAAAAAAAGAGATAAGCTTCTGTGGGTGCTTGTGATATGGCCTTTGCAAGATTTCCTGGTTTGTGATTGGTACGCCAAGTTCTGTTTTCATGCTAAAGTATGATGGGTCAACATATCAGCCTTCCTGTTCTCCGGTTACAGCGACAGGAACAAGCAGTGCCGGCTCTGGGCCAGGGCCACAAGGGTGACCGCCTAGGGCCCAGCTCAGATAGAGGCCCAAACATTTTAGTCCATAGATATCTGCACCTATTAGTTCTGCTGGTTAGCCTATTGGCCCAGACAACGTAGAAGAGGCACGTATAAACAGAATGGATGTACAAACAGCCTCAAACTGAAAAACGATGTTTCCAATCCGCTGCCTGTACTTTTGAAATTCTTTTTTTTAATCTGAAATTTCTCCTTGGTTTTGGTTCCTTGGATCGCCTCCACTAATCGCGACTGCAGGATTGCCGCAAACAGAGACTCTGTTCCTTGAATCCCAGCGATGATTTGGGGGCATAGGCCCACTTCAGTCCAAAGAAAGAGGTAAAACAAGCTTTACTAGTTGATTGCACACATATCCCTCTCAGTTAATTTGTTTAAATTTCCCTTCATAACTAACTAGTTTCAGATTGGCGAATAATATTTCCCAGGAGATTTATTTGAACACTTGGAATGAACTTAGGTCGAGGATACAAAATAATCAGACAATAAATAACTTTTATCAGAGCGTAATTGAAAAAAAAAAGTGATGCAGGCAAGTTTTAGTAAGAATAGTCATTGTCGAAATTTTTTTTTCATAAATACAATTTGCTTTTCGTGGATATTTATACATACACGTAGCTTGAGGGCCCTGGTGTCGATTTTGCCCTAGGGCCTTTCAAAATATAGAGCCGGCACTTGGAACAAGTTAATCATACATGGTGAGAAAACCATCCGAATCTTAGAGCACTGAATCGAATCTGTAGCTAGCTTGATTTTTGTCGAGTTGAGAGGACATCATAGATTTCTCGATGAGGAAGTGAGCCGCTCTAACTGTTGGCATTCTTGAGCTCATCTACGGGCAGCAGGCTGCAGTCCATAACATTCAGGCCATCGTTACAGTCCTGTTTTGATCTTTACAGGAGGAATAGATGAAAAAATGTAGAAACAGAAACTGAATCTCCGAACGTTTTATTGTAGATGGATACCAGCACAACTTAATTTATCGTAGATGGATACCAGCACAACTTAATCTGCACCGATTGACAGCGTGCACTAGAAAATCCATCCACACGTATTAACCAGTCGTTCCATGGTGGCCACACTGGCTTTCGTTTCCTCTCTGTAAGTACTTTCTCTGTTTTTAAATTGTTATCTCTATTAAGTTTTAACATTATCTTTGACCACTCATTTTATTTAAAAAATGGTTTAAATATGAAAAATTATAATTTGTGATTTAGATAACTCACATGACATAACAAATTACATCAAAATATATGATATTTGTTATTTTTTAATAAGAAAAATAGTCAAAATTGATATAAAAATCAACATCGATAATAATTCAAAAATAGAGGAAGTAGCTTTTTGGTAAACTTTGTTTATTAGCTCAATAGCCGCGATACTTTACCACTGTAAACTGGCTGCTTGTTGTATAGGTCCTATAGGATAGGATAGTCGTATGCAAGATCATAGCTGCTATTACATCCCAGGCCCGTCGGGGGGGGGGGGGGGGGGGGGGGGGGCGGCGATGTGGGCGACCGCCTGGCACATGCCCCCGCGCAATTGGAGCTCATTGACCTCAGTACGAACAGACTGCAGAAGGAAGAAGATCGGGGCCTTGTATGTGAACCGCTATCAGGCCGTGGGCTAGTTTGTTCGTTCTTACATACTGCTTGTCATGGCCCATTGTGGAGGTGGCCTGTGTTCGTTTTTTCAGGAACAAGGCCCGTGGCTGTTGAGAGGCTGGTGAATAACGCTATCCTTTGCTTTGAATAGAAGCAGGGCATGTTGTTGCCTCTTGCCTAAAAAACATGAAAGTGTATATTATATTTTTTGTCATATGTTTGTGCTATATATTTTGTTATGCAGTACCAAATATCAACTTCGATAAATAAAACAAAAATAGAATTATCTACAGCTGGGCTTTTAAGAATTGAAAAAAAAATGTCGTACCAACTTACAATTTTTTAACAGAGAAAAATATAGCTATACCAACTAGCTGAGCTCACCAGGGCCTCATTTTCTATTTTTCACTGGGGCCCGATATCCTAGTGAGGAACCATGTTGAGATGTGCTATGGTTCATTATGAGTGATGAGTCATTGACGAGTTTGAATTTGGTTTGAGTTGCAAAGTTCATTGGGATGATAATTGAGTTTTGGTCGATTATTGACTAACCGTTGAAATAGTGAAGATGCTTGAGTTTTTTAGAGGAGAAAGAAACGTGTTTGCTTGTCTCATGATGTGTAGGTATATGGAGTCAACTTGGTGGTCAGCGGTAGGAGGACGGGCACAAGTTGAGGATTTGGGGCCGGATGATCGAGAAGCCGACTGAGATCAAGGGTGATCCACACCGTACACGTGGAGAAGACAAGAAGCACAGAAGGTTTTACGGTTGAGGCTCAAAACCGTGGAAGTGATAAAGACGGCGGGTTGACCAAGTCAAGGTGAGCAGGATGCCAGTGCAAGTGATAAGGTGGCCCGAGGAGCAGGACTGGGAGAGACTTGCTGGCGGTTAGGATCGCAAGACAAGGTGACATATGTCTGGGAGACATGCTTTGAGAAGCATGCAAGGCTGTTTCTCAGTTGAGCCACAAAACCGAAGGCGGCGAACGGTGGTGCACGTGGCACCATCGCGAAGGTTTCGTCGCAACAAAGCAAAATCATGAAAGGCGCGATGGCATCCAGGCGACGGATGGAAAGTTGGACAATTTTGCCCCTGAGTTATGTTTAGGGAGGCTATAAATAAAGCAGTGGCTGGTTGGATGGGTGAGGGACTCCCATCTAGGCATTTGAGTAGTTCATTTTGTTTGTACTAGGGTGTGTATCATGTTTTAGTGGAGAGGAGGGATTGTGTAAGAGGCAATCTCTGTTCTTCCAAAAAGTGAGAGGATGATGGTGGTTTTCTAGCCAAGTTTTTGATTGTAACCTAAACTTTTCGATCAATGGAACAAGTTCAAGTTGAGTCATTTTCGTGTTCATCCTCTTTCTCCTCCCTATCTTGAGTCTTTTGGAACTTCTTGTGAAATCTCGGATTTGATTGTTTTCCCGTGGATTTCTTTGGGTTTCGTAGTGCTAGGATGTGCTAGAACTTTTCCATATCGATCCTTATTAGAATCCATAGCACGAGCACCTTCAATTTCATCGATCCCCGGTTTCATTCAAAACCTAGTTCTCGCACTAAAATCTAAATTACTCTCTCATTTCTTGAGCTTTTTGAGTGATTCTTGCTGGAATAGCTTCGTGTTGTCCTGCGGAAGCTACGGTCCAAATTTAGTGATTTTTGGAGGTCATTTGATCCGATTTCCATGTTTTCTTTGAGTTGTGCACAACAGTGCTGGTGTGGCAGAACCGCCCCAAGAACCACGGGAGACTCGCCAACAGGATCATATCGGGTGTTATTGAACAACAATACCCAAAAGGTATAACACGAGTGATAATATAAAATATAAAAAATCGATTAAAGTCTTACAATAAAGTTCAAGTGGTCTTAGGAGAGGTAATTTTAAAAACAGAGTTTAAAACATAATGAAAGCGATACAGGAATGATACGATAATTTTCTAATATGAAATATATCTTGACCTAAGACATGCTTCATTCCTCGCGACCTGAGGTAGGTGAAGAAAGAACCTAGTCAACAGACCAGTCCGCAGGGGGTTGACCTTTCCACATCTTACCGCAGCACTACACCAGCTTCCTATAGGAAGAGCTACAACTACAAAAGAAAAACAACAAACCGTGAGTACTAATTACTCAGCAAGAATTACCCGTCAAAATTTGGCCATCTACAGCCGACTCCTAAATATGAATAGGCTGACTCACAGGGATGGTCAGTTGCAAAAATATAGCTCTAATAGTGGATCCTTACTTTCATATTTTAGCGGTACGTTAAGTTCAAGAGATGTAAATTTAGTTTGCATTATACACTATATCAAATATGGTTGTCATGCAATTTCCAATAAACTAAGCAAACAATCATATTATTATTAATATTAGTCCACTTATTACTACGCAGTGAACAAGCGGTACTCGTTGCTGTGAGGGGCAGCAATTATAATCGATTTACATCCAGCTGGGAAAGCCCAAGTAGCACGACGTACGCACACTTTCGCAAAGTCACGTAGGGCAACCTTTCACAACAACAACATAGGGCCAGTCCGGGTCTCACTCCTCTCGAGTACATGTCCTCCACGCGATACCACACATGATACCACACATCGGGGCTATCCGTGGTTAGCCCGTGTACCCTCCCACTGTCATCACCAGAAGAGGGGTGGGGGATCATCCAACCACTACGTTAATTGAGCTACGTCGGTTTACTAGCGCCCATATCACTAGCATGCTCTTGGTACTTTTCAAACTTGCTCAACAGAGCCGCACTCGATCTGTCCTTCACCGACACAGACAAAGCTAATGCACCCAGGACTCCTTTCCTGTTGCCAACCTATCCTTCCCTGCTCGATCTCATATTTATTATTTAATGGGGGAAACTAAACTATAAGAATAATATGTTATAAAACCTATATCTCGCGAGTGACTTTCCATTCACTTGACTTTACCGTGAATTAGACTCATAGCTTAGCACTACATCAAGTTACCTATACCAAAGATAGTTTAGACTAGGAAAGGGTACCTAATATGCACGCTAAATTTCCAACCAACTCCTAAACCTAGTGCACAATATAATAAGCAACACATACATAGTGATAAAAAATGAAAATATTTAAAACAGGGTTAATGCACCGGGGCTTGCCTTCGGTTTGTTGAGGGTTAGCACGCACAAGAGAAAGATCTTCAGCGATGGACGGCTCTTGAGCAATCAGTGCAAGTTGTTGGCCTTCCACAACATTTCTTAAATGCATAAAATGATATGCATGCGTGATTAGTTATGCACCTAATAAAATTCTAAAGTTTTCACTCGTCATCGCATGTGATGATAAGCTCACATGCGATGATATGATTATGAATGCATAAGACAAGGATTTATGGCATGGTTTTGATTTTTACCTAAAAGAATGAATTTCTATACTATACTAAATGGATCATAATAGGAAAACTACTTCTAAATTTCCTTAATATGTTCTTGAAGACCTAAATTACAATTTTAATTGCTCATGAAATTAATAAGGCTATAAACAAAATTTTGAACCTGACATGGCTCAAAGGGTTTAGCCCTAAAATGATCTACGCAGTTGGGGAAACCCGAGGGTGGGGTCGGCTAGCGGTGCTCCTCACCGGAGCAGCCTAGCGGCATGCGGCGGCGTCGAAGGAGCTCTGGCGATGTCACATCGATGATGTATGGCACTGGAACCCAAGCCGTTTGCTCTTAGAGCTTCACGGAGTGGAGAGGAAGGTCGACGTCGAGGTTGTTGCTGTCGAAGAGCGCCGGAGAGGGCTGTCCACGGTGACCCCGTCAGGTTCCGGTGGACAGCGTCCAATGAAGCTCGAAATCCCATCAAAAGGTTCCGCGATTGGCTTCAATCTTGACCCTGGGGGTGCGGGAGCTAGCGAGGAGGCTACAACTGCGGAGAATCGAGAGTACCACGCCAGAGCTCAACGAATTTTTGAAGAGCGAGCCAGTGGTCCGAGAGCTCGCAAAAATTGGAGAAACTAAAATTCCAGTCTCGCTGTTAGGGAGATGGAAGGGAGAGCAGCTCGGGGAGCTACAGAGGGAGGTGGAGCAGCTCGACGACGAAGAAACTCGGGCCGGTGATGGTCTGTTGGGGCGCTCGAGGCTGGGGGGGGGTCGGGTGTCGCACGGTGCCGGTCTGTGCGAGCCGGAGCAAGAAGAGGGACGAGGCGTCGGTGCTTGGACACACAGTCGGCCCCGTGTCCAAGTGAGGCACGGCCGAGGGCATGCAGCGTGCATGCACAGCTGCTCCCCAGGCACAGCGGCAGCTGGCCCTGTGCGCTGGCTCCTCAGGTGCATGCACAGCTCTCTGTTTTGCTTCAAAAACCATACTTCCTGAGCTCAAAAATCGAAATAAATAAAATTTTACAAGGTGGGGTAGAAATTTTAAAAAAGAAAAGCTTTTATTTTGAGCACAAGTTCAAAATCAAAATAAATAAAATGTTATTAAATTTTAAAAACAGGGCAGCTTTTAGAGGAAAATTATTTATTTGCGCCATTACACTTTCAGATAAAATTTTAAAAATTTCCTAAATTCAATCCTTTGCCAAACCTTTCAATGGAAATTTGTTCGCAACATTTCTTGAAAATTTTGAACTCGCATTTTTAAATTCAAACTAAAATTTGAAATCATGTGGATTGTTTTAAATCTTTTAGAGCTCGAATTCTGAAAATTCGAAAGGAAGCAGCGTGATGCTTTATTTCATAATTCTAAGTGTTACAGTCCTCCCCTCTTAAAGAAATTTGTCATGAGATTTAGAAAGATGAGGGAGTAGCGGAAATGGTCACCTACAGGGATTGAAGAAACTCCGGATGATTTGATTGGAGATATTCTTCTGTCTCCCACGTAGCTTTATCCTTAGAATGATTACTCCACTGAACTTTATAGAATTTGGTAGTCTTGTTTCGAGTGACTCGACCTTTATGATCAACAATGCCGATCGAATGCTTGGGATAAGTGAGATCATCTTGCAATTGATCAATCTCTGGAATCACAACATCAGAAGGTAGCTTCAAGCATTTCTTTAGTTGTGAGACGTGAAAGATATTATGAACTCCCCAAAATTGAGATTGCAATTCCAATCGATAAGCGGCGGTGCCACATTTCTCCAAAATTTGAAATGGACCAATATATCTGAGAGCTAACTTTCTTCTTATCCCGAAGCATTGCACACCTTTGATAGGAGATAGCTTTAGATAGACATGATCACGCTCCTAAAATTCTAAGGGGTGACGTCTTCTATCGGCATAACTTTTTTGATGGGATTTAGGAGCCTTTCTGTTTGCTTGAATGATTCGAACTTTCTTTTCGGCTTGAGCTACTAAATCAGGTACGAAATTCACTCGTTCACCAGTCTCAGACCAATCCAGAGGAGTTCGACATGAGTGACCATATAGAGCTTCAAAAGGTGACATTTTTATCCTCTCTTGATAGCTGTTATTGTAGGAGAACTCTGCAAAAGGCAAATATTCATCTCAATTCTTGCCACTAATGAGATGCATGATCGTAGCATGTCTTCCAAAATTTGGTTCACACGCTCAGTTTGACCATCGGTTTGTAGATGGTAAGTGGAGCTTCGAATCAACTTGGTACCCAAACAAGAATGCAGTTGTTCCCAAAAATGAGAGACGAACGAGCTTCCTCTATCCGACACAATGGTCTTGGGTACCCCGTGCAGACAAAGAATTATTAGCATACTTCTTGGCATTATAGCGATTATTCACTGGGATGAAGTGAGCTGATTTTGTCAAGCGGTCCACAATGACCCAAATAGAGCCATGGTGTCAGGAAGTAAGTGGGAGTCCCACAATGAAGTCCATACTGCATTTTCAATTCAAAATACTCAAAGGTTGGAGAGGACCTGCTGAGCGTAAATGATCCGCTTTCACTTTCAGGCAAGTGTCACATTCTAACACATTTTAGCAATTTCTCTCTTCATTCTTGTCCACCAAAACTTCTTCTGGAGATCATGATACATTTTATTACTCCTGAGATGAATAGAGTATTTGGACATGTGAGCCTCATCCATGATCTTACGTAGCTCATGATTCTTAGGTACCATAATACGGTTATTAAACCATAAAGTACCCTCATCATCTTCCTTAAACGGCATGGATTCTCCATTCTTGAGTCTTTCTTTAATTTTTAGCATACCCTCATCTTTTCTTTGAGCCCCAATTATATCTTCCCGAAGAGTCAGAACAAGAGCAAGATTATATAAGGCTCCATGTGGAAGAATTCTGATGCTTGGTTTAGCTTCAAGAGAAGGTAACGTCGATGAAACTCGACAGTTGTGACAATAAGACTTGTGACTCAAAACGTCAGCAACTACATTCGCTCTGCCGAGATAGTAATGGATCTTCAATTCGTAATCCTTAATAAATTTTAGTCATCTTCTCTGCCTCATATTCAGATCTTGCTGAGTGAAAATATATTTCAAAGTCTTGTGATCAGTGTAAAGATGCACAAGATTTCCAAGGAGATAGTGTCTTCATATTTTCAAGGCTAAAACCACATATGCCAATTCTAGATCATGAGTGGGATCATTTTACTCATGACATCAAAGTTGTTTTGAAGCATAAGCAATCACACAACTTTCTAGCATCAAGACGCATCCAAGACCCATACCAGAAGCATCATAATATACATCAAATGGTTTAGTGATGTCAGGTTGGGCTAAAACGGGTGCGGTAGTCAAGTGCTTCTTGAGAGTTTGGAAAGCTTCTTCACAAGCACTATCCTAAACAAACTTGATGCCCTTCTTCAACAGCTCGGTCATTGGCTTGGCAATCTTGAAGAAGTTAGGAATGAACCTTCGATAATATCCGACAAGTCCAAGAAAGCTACAGATTTCAGTGATCGATGTAGGAGGCTTCCAATTCAGCACATCTTGCAATTTGATTGGATCCATGGCATCTGCGGAAACAACATGACCAAGGAAAGGCACTTCTCTCAACCAAAACCCCCACTTGCTGAATTTGACATATAACAGATGATCTCTCAGTCATTGAAGTACGATGCAAAGATGGTCAGCATGTTCTTCTTCAAACTTTGAATAGATGAGAATATCATCGATGAATAGCACCACAAATTTGTCTAGCTCCGGCATGAATACCGAGTTCATCAAATACATGAATTAAGCTGGAGCATTTGTTAGTCCAAAAGACATAACAAGGTATTCATATAGATTGTACCTCGTAGAGAAGGCGGTTTTTGGTATATCTTTGGCACGGATTTTAATTTGGTGATAGTCAGAGCGGAGATCAATCTTCGAGAACACCTTGGCACCAACCAATTGATCAAACAAGATATCAATGCGAGGTAATGGATATTTGTTCTTGATGGTGACCGCATTTAACAGTCGATAACCCACACATAACCTCAGAGATTCATCCTTCTTCTTCAAAAAAGAGCAGGACATCCCCACGGAGATGAGCAAGGACGAAAAAAACCCTTGTCCATAAGCTCCTTCAGTTGAGTTTTCAATTCAGACAACTCGTTGGGAACCATCTTGAGATAGGAGCGGTGCCCGGTTGAAGGTCAATGCAGAACTCAATTTCTCGATCAGGAGGCATACCCGGTAAATCTTCTGGAAAAACGTTTGGATACTCACATAAGGAATTTCCTCAAGACTCTTGCCAATAATGTGATTGACTTGGGGTGAAATGGTTTGAGGATAGGGCAGGCATATGGTGGAGGGACCATAGAGAGGAGAATCCAACTGAATCTCTCGGGAATCGATGTGCAGTACGGCCTTGTGGCTTTTCATCTATTTCATACCCAAGATGACATCTATGCCTTATCCCTCTAAGATGATAAGATGGAAAGGATACACCCTTCCTCTTAAGTTTAGATGAACTGACATAACACCTTGTGTTGCCTTTATTTTCTCACCCGGGGATGTAATGACATAGGGTGTCTTTAGAGTGTTGGGAGTAAGGTGTAATCTTCCAACACGTGCCATACTTATGAAATTATGACTGGCACCTGAATCAAAGAGTATAAGGATGGGGTGATCAAGAATGGTAAACATACCAGCAATCACTTCTTCTCTGTCCTAAATATCTACGACCATGGTATGGTTGACACAGCCAGTTCTTAGTGCATTGTTGGCAGCTTGAGGGCGGGGGTTGTTGGCGTCGTTGTGGCTCCCTGCTGCTGTTTTGGATTTCTGCAATCCTTTGCGAAGTGACCAGGTCGGCCACAGTTGTAGCACGGATAATGAGTTGGCCTTGCAACCTATGGAGCTTGCAGTATTGGAGGTCTTGGACCACGAACAGGGTGCTGCATGGGAGCATCGGAGACCCTTGATTGCTGAACTAGAGGAAGACGGAAGCTTCCCCCTTGTGGCATGACAGCTCGAACCCTTTGACTAGAAGGAGAAGTGATAGCCAAGCAATACTTTGGAGGAGCTTGGCTTGATGAACCAACCAGAGCCCTCTTTTTCTTCTTCTCATCCAGATGAGTGTATATGGCATCCTCTTAAGTGATAACCGCACTCACCAAATCATTGAAATTACCCTGGCTGTTGAGTGCCAGGTGATCAAAGAGCTTCGTATTCCGACTCCGTCAGAAGCACTCTGTCCTCTTTTGATCAGTGTCAACATGGTGAGAGGCATACTGCGCAAGGTGATTAAACTTGCGAGAGTACTCGTGCACGCTATCATAACCCTGTTGGAGACTCCCAAACTCTTGCAACTTGCGGCTCATGACACCCTAAAAAATGTGATGTGCACGGAAAGCATTGTGGAACTCGGCCCATTCAACTTGATGATTGGTGGGCACTGTAGCTTCATAGTTGGCCCACCAGGCTCCAGCAGGACCACGAAGCTGTTGAACAGCGAACAGAGTCTTCTGGTGCTCAGTGCACTCGATAAGTCCAAACTTGGACTCGATGGTGCGAAGCCAGTTATCTGTATCAAGAGGATCTACAGCATCAGCAAACACTGGTGGATGGGTAGCCAAGAAATCCGAATAGGTGGCCTGTTGCGGTTGTTGGCGCGCTTGATAGTTACCCATGCCTTGATTCTGGATCGGCATCCTCATCAACTCATTTTGAGTGGCCATCAGCTGCTCGATGGTCATTTGAGGAGGTGCTTGCGGGGGTGCTGCTCCTTGCTGCGAGGATTGCCCCTCATTGAGCTCATAAAGGCTGCGCGTGCGCACCATTCTGCCATTAGAGTGCAGGCAACATTAGTAAAGAACTCGACAGAAGTCACATATGCAGAGAATATTAAAACAATAGGATAAACATTCTCCATGACCGCAAAATGATGTTCATTACTTAGCAACTTAAAGAAAACCAGTGTACAAATGCTAATTTCACTTGACACAATAACTTTTGTGTGAAAAGATCATTAAAAACAGCACAACACCAATTCTGTTCCGGACTGACAGCAGTTACAGAAACTAATTTCTAGCACTGATAAAGACCGATCAGAACTGGAGTTGAATAACAAAGTTGTAGAGGACTTTCATAGCTTTCCAACGCATATTTACTTATCCTCATACGAGCAACAAATCAGAAGATACGAATATTTGAAGCTGACAGCAAGAGCTGAAATCAGGAAGAATGATGGCTATGACCTATTTGGCACTATTGCTAGGAGGGTTTGGGCCAAGAAAACTAATGATGATATTTTAGAACCAAACACGGAGATCCTAATTTTCATTTTCAGAGAAAATTTAGGTAGGTTGTGTTTTAAATTTCATGCAAATGCAATGCTATGCAATGGCAATATGTACTATATGTCCTCACCAAAAAAAAGAGTTGGTCTAATATAATTACCATACGTGACCTCGGTGGCAAACTCGAACTCTCAAGACTCAGTTAGTCGCTTTCTACACGCATTAATTCGAAGTTAGTGTACCTGCAGAAAAAGATCACACAACACAGGCAGGCAATACAAAAAGAAAAACTTACGTCCCGTATCATTTCCATACAGGACGTCCTCAGGTAGGCCACGTCTTGAGGGACGCGACCGGGATTCGCATCACGCGGCAATAGGTTCACACTTACCATTAGATGGCGAATGGCCGCACTCCTCATTAGGCGGCAAATGTTTATTATGTTTCAAAGAACATATTCAATTTTCGTACTGATCACTGTACGGGACACTCCATACCTCTGAACCTCATATGGATGAATCCTGGAATTTCACCGCATTCGAGTGCGTACATTACATTCCTACCTGGACATAGTAACATCATTGCAAGAATAGTAAACAATTGAAAGTAAAATGCATAAATGCAGAGTTAGCATTGCCAATTGGAAATTAAACTAATATAGTCCTTATGTAGGCTGACAACTAGTACTTCACTGTCGTGTAATTTTTTTAAATAACTCATTTTTAGTTGTACTAACCCTGATATAGCTCTGATACCACTCTGTGGTAGAACCGCCCCAAAAACCACGGGCGACTTGCTGACAAGATCATATCGGATGATATTGAACAACAATACTCAAATAGTACAACACGAGTGATAATATAAAATATAAGAAACCAATTAAAGTCTTACAATAAAGTTCAAGTGGTCTTAGGAGAGATATTTTTAAAAACAGACTTTAAAACATAACGAAAGCGATGAAAGAATGATACATTGTTTTTTAATATGAAACATATCTTACCCTAAGACATGCTTCGTTCCTCGCGACCTAAGGTAGGTGAAAAAGGAACTCAGTCAACAGACCAGTCCGCAGGGGGTTCACCTTCCGACACTAGCTTACCGCAACAGTCACACCAGCTTCCTATAGGAAGAGCTACAGCAACAAAAGGAAAACAAAAAACCATGAGTACTAATTACTCAGCAAGAATTATCCGTCAAAATTTGGCCATCTACAGCCGACTCCTAAATATGAATAGCCTGACTCACAGGGATGGCCAGTTGCAAAAATATAGCTCTAATAGTGGATCTTTACTTTCATATTTTAGTAGTATGTTAAGTTCAAGAGATGTAAATTTAGTTTGCACTATATACTATATCAAATAAGGTTATTATGCAATTTCTAATAAACTAAGAAAACAATCATATTATTATTAATATTAGTCTACTTATTACTACGATGTGACACAGTGAACAAGTGATACTCGTTACTGTGAGGGATAGCGATTACAATAGATTTACATCTAGCTGGGAAAACCCAAGTAGCACGACGTACGCGCACTTTCGTGAAGTCACGTACGGCAACCTTTCACAACAGCAACATAGGGCAGGTCCAAGTCTCACACCTCCCGAGTCCTCTACGCAATACCACACATCGGAGCTATCCGTGGTTAACCCGTGTACCCTCCCAATGTCATCACCAGAAGAGGGATGAGGGATCGTCCAACCACTACATTAATTTTGCTACGACGGTTTACTAGCGCCCATATCATTAGCATGCTCTTGGTACTGTTCAAACTTGCTCAACAGGGCCGCACTCGATCAGTCCTTAACCGACACAGACAAGACACAGACAAAGCTAATGCACTCAGGACTCCTTTTCTGTTGCCAACCTATACTTCTCTACCAGGTCTCAGATTTATTATTTAATGGGAGAAACTAAACTATAAGAATAATATGTTATAAAAACCTATATCTCGCAAATGACTTTCCATTCACTCGATTTCTACCGTGAATTAGACTCATAGCCTAACACTACATTGAGTTATCTGTACCAAAGGTAGTTTAGACTAGGGAAAAAGTACCTAATGTGCAGGCTAGGTTTCCAACCAATTCCTAAACCTAGTGCACAATAAAATAAGCAACACATACATAGTGATAAAAATGAAAATATTTAAAATAGGGAATGCACCGGGGCTTGTCTTCGGTTTGTTGAGGGTTAGCGCACACGGAAGGAAATTAGAAGTAGTTTCCTAAATGCATGAAATGATATTATTATGAATGCATATGACAAGGATTTATTATGCGAGTAACATTCATGTAAACAGGAGTTTACCACCCTAACATGCGATGATATGATTATGAATGCTTATGACAAAGATTTATTATGCGAGTAACATTTATGTAAACAGGAGTCTACCACCCTAATGTGCTAACTAAAATTTTATGGCGTGGTTCTATTTTTACCTAAAAGAATGAATTTCTATACTATGCTAAATGGGTCATAATAGGAAAACTACTTCTAAATTTCCTTAATATGTTTCTTGAAGACCTAAATTACAATTTTAGTTGATCATGAAATTTATAAGTCTATAAACTAATTTCTGAACCTATTTGGCTATTTATTGTAAACCTATGGATTTATAGTGAATTAATTCCTATCTAAAGGTAATAAATTATTTATAAATAATCCACTAGTATATAAATTCTAAGTAACTCTAATATGACATATATTAATTAGTAGAAAATAATTGTACATTTTCACATTTTTAATATGCATGAAAATGATGATTTGCACATATGTATAATGCATATTATTTAATTAACAGAAATAATGCTAATGCAGAAAATGCATATTTGATGGTTGTAAAACATTCCTCATATTACAAGGATTCCAACAATATATTATTAGTAATTTTACGAGTTAGTATATATTTTATGGGATTTTTGCAAGATTTATCGGATTTCTGGCAATTAAATTACCAATTTTCGGAAGATTTAAGACCCACCAGGCTAGCATAGCCCGGGCCACAGGATCCTGGGCACACGGGACCGTGTCCTGGCCGCACGGGATCCGGCTGAGAGCCGAGTCGGCCATGGCGCGGCTGGTGGCCGGCGCGTGGTGGCGCGGCCGCTGGAAAAGCTTCCCGGTGACGTGGATCAAAGGGCTTAGCCCTAAAATGATCTACGCAGCCAGGGAAACCTGGGGGTGGGGTCGGCTAGCGGTGCCATCATCGGAGCAGCCCAGCGGCGTGCGGCGGCGTCGAAGGAGCTCCGGCGATGTCGCGTCGACGATGTAGGGGACTAGAACCCAAGAAGTTTCCTCTTAGAGCTTCACGGAGTGGAGAGGAAGGTTGACGTCGAGGCTGTCGCCGTCGAGGAGCGCCGGAGAGGGCTGTCCACGGTGACCCCCTTGGGTTCCGGTGGACGGCGTCCGATGAAGCTCGAAATCCCGTCAAAAGGTTCTGCGATTAGCTTCACTCTTAGACCCTGGGGATGCCGGAGCTAGTGAGGAGGCTACAACTCCGGAGAATCGAGAGTACCACGCCGGAGCTCGCCGGATTTTTGAAGAGCGGCCGGTAGTCCGAGAGCTCGCAAAAATTGGAGAAACTCAAATTCCGGTCGCTCAGTTAGGGAGATTTAAGGGATAGCAGGTCGGGGAGCTACAGAGGGAGGTGGAGCAGCTCGACGACGAAGAAACTCGGGCCGGCGACGGTTGGTTGGGGCGCTCGAGGATGGGGGGTTCGGTGTCGCGCGGCGCCAGTCTCTGCGAGCCGGAGAAAGAAGAGGGATGGGGCATCGGTGTTTGGACACGGAGTCGGCCCCGTGTCCACGCGAGGCACGGCCGAGGGCACGCGGCGCGCATGCACAGCGGCTCCCCAGGCGCAGCGGCAGCTGGCCCTGCGCTGGCGACGTGCGGTAGGAGAAAGGAAAGAGAAAGGGTAATAGTCCGGCCGACAGTGGGGCCCGCAGGCTTTTTTCTTTTTTCCCGAATTTCCCGTAATTTCAGTGCAGCTCTATGTTTTGCTTCGAAAACCATAATTCCCGTGCTCTAGAACTTTTGAAACTTTGCAGGTGGGTAGAAATTTTCAAAAGGAAAAACTTTTATTTTGGGCAGAAGTTCAAAATCGAAATAAATAAAATGTTATTAAATTTTAAAAACAGGCCAGCTTTTAGAGGAAAATAATTTATTTTCGCCATTACACTTTCAGATAAAATTTCATAAATTCAACCCTTTGCTAAATCTTTCAAATGGAAATTTGTTTCGCAACATTTCTTGGAAATTTTGTACTTGCATTTTTAAATTCAAACTAAAATTTGAAATCATGTGGATTGTTTTAAATCTTTTAGAGCTCGGATTTCGGAAATTCAAATGGAAGCAGCGTCATGTTTTATTTCATAATACTATGTGTTACAGCTGGAGTGTCTGGTGGCCTTTCCAGAGACCCTTTGATGAACCATCCGACACATTAACTCATTTTTAAGACTAATTTATCACTAGTTGGTGTGATTAACTTTGATGATTCACGTTAAGAGGCGCATTTGGGTTGTTTTTAGTACATAGGCCAAGTTCTTGAGTAGAATTTCATTGGCTTCCATTCACCTCCCCCCCTTCCCGCCCCCCTCCTCTGGTCGCCATCTTCGATCCTTCACCTGGAGACGGCCCTGATTACATCTGGTATAACTAGTCTTATGTTCATCATTCAGGGAAAACAACTCCTTCAGGTTTACATATTCTCCTTTGGATGGCTGTGAATATTTTCGTCCCACATTTCAGCCAAATTACCTCAGGTTCTCCTGTACAATGTGCCCTGATCAAGGCCTGGTGCCATGTAATTACGGTTGACAAGTAGAAGCAACATGTAGTTCCTAATACTCACTCTGATCAGAAAAAAAAACTTTAAGTTTTGAGTTCCGTGCCATCTAACTTTAAACAAGAGAGATGGATATGTCCAATAAATACCTAACATAATAGGTTATCAGTATAGAAACAGATGCTGTCTAATAACAGAAGGATTCCAGTGCAATCTATCTTATACTAGTTCACATAAAGAAATCAGGACTGCCTTAGGGCTCGTTCGGCAGCCCCAGTTATAATTCCGACCAGGATTGCTTACAGGTCTGGATTAAGTCATTCCAGGTATGTCACTCAATCCAGGCACGGATTAAAATCTGCCATTGCACTTAATTCCTAGAATTTAGAAACCTGTTCGGTTGACACGGATTCAATCCAGGGCAGCAAAAAAACAGCCAGTATATTTGACTCACAAGGAACTAAGTATTAGCATTTGACTCCCAAAGGCAGTTGACAGAGGCAGAGGATATAGCGAGAAGCTACACAGACCAGGCGAGATAGATGGTGAAGACAACACCAGTGCGCGAGCCCACAAACACACGAGTGTGCAGTCCTGCAGCGTCGCGGTCGAGCATCCGCGCCGGCGAGAGCTGACTGACGACGACAAGATCCAAGAAACTGATGACGCCAAGATCCAAAAAACTGGTGCGCCACTCCTGGCCACGAACCGACACGGCTGGGGAGAGGAGTGCGAGCTTTACCGGCGAGAAACAGACGCGAGGGTGAGGACGTCGGGTGGGGAGGACTGTATCGCCGTTCTCGCGTCTCTCACGCACGTGCGCCTCCAGCCGTCGTCGCGCCACCTCGCACGCGCCGCCGTCGCCTCCCGCCGTCGTCGCGCCGCCTCGCACGG
>BCLF01000175.1:138946-152845 GCA_001602275.1 Zoysia japonica | reverse complement strand
CGCCGCAGTCGCCTACCGCCATCGGCGCGCCGCCTTCGCCTCCCGCCGTCTGTGCGCCGCCTCGCGCGCGCCGCTGTCGCCTCGCATGTGGAACTGTGGACGATAGGATTTCGTTCCTAGTGTGCCAAGGTAAGGTTTCGTTCCGGGCTTAAATCCGCACGGAATGGCTGTTCCGGGCCTAAATTCATTCCAGGCATAACCGAACGAGTATTCGAGGCCAGGCCGGTATTCATTGCGGGCCAGGCCGATCCGATTGGAATGCATCGTGTTCCAGGCCGTTCCATGTTAAAACGAACGGGCCCTTACGTGTCACACGATGGGCTTTGCTTGATGCTCATAGTACTGACTCGTTAATTTCATATTATTATAGCGAAGAGAGAGAGATGAGCTACATCGGATTCACATGCTAACACTTTCCAATGGTAGTTGTCTTGGGAAAATTGAATTGTGAAATAAAACAGAACGATCATTTCTGATACATAAACTATTTTACCTCAAGTTAACAATAACAATATTGATAAAATTACGGCACGTTTGGATCCTCCTGCGGCTTCAATGCATAATCTCCTTGGTTAAGGTAATTAGTCATAGGCCACAAGATTGTTATCAACTCGCCGCCATTGCTGAGCTTCTTGGCATGGGACTCCCTGCTGCACCGATTGGCTGCGTACACCACAAAATCCATCCACACATCAAGGAGCAGTTCCAAGTTCCAATACGGAGATGCGGTTTTTCGGATCTTTCTCTATCGAACAGGATGGTGGCAAGCTTATCTCTCCTATTCCGTCCCAAAAATTAGAGTCATCACGAAGGCGGAACAATTCCTTCAGCTTAGTGTACATATCCTCTTGAAATTCCCTTGGATGATTCTTATAATACCCTTCCCACATATTATCCTGGTTAAGTCGGGTTCGCTGGTACAGTGTTCTCTGTGCAAGGCCTGGCAGCATATAGGGTCTATCCACAAGGACGAAGAACATGTAATTTGATAGTATCCTGATAGCAGTCACCCGCTCTGCTTCGTCAGTTCCACTTCTTTGAGCAAGGAAACATCTGTACGGATGTGCCAACCCTCTTGGAATTCAACACCAAGTAAATTTACTTTCATTTTGGGATAAAAATGGAACTCCTCATACAGGCCTTTTTTCACCTGCTCCATTGCCTCTTGACCCCAGTTTTACTGTAATAATGTGGCTGCAATCAACATTGTAAATAATTCGATCTAATTTGACTGAATGAAGCATGTGGAGATTGATATGTTCTTTTATCAAAGAGACAATGGACAATGAAGTTTTGAAGTTAGAGTATGTCAAATCTCGCAGCCAATTAGCTGATTGCTTAACAAAAGATTTAGGTACTAAAGAGAATAAGTAAGCATGTAATTAGATGGGCATGATGAATATTTTTGGCCCATCTTGAGGGGAAGCGTTGATGAAAATAAAATGTAAAGGACTAATGAAATAAAATGTTGAGGATCTTCCCCAAAATCTCAACAAGCTCATCTACGGGCAGTGGTCCATGACAGTTAGGCCATCGTTACAGTCCTGTTTTAATGATAACAGGAGGAATAGATGAAAAATGTAGAAACAGAAACTGAATCTCCACACGTTTTATTGTAGATGGATACCAGCACGACTTAATTTATAGTTCACAAACAGAAATCTGGACAAACTGGGTTAGCACATTTAGTATGTGACATGATCATTTACCGACCCTGGAATTAACTAGCTAAATATATCTATGTCTGGGAGAGTAATAAGACATTGAATTCTTTAAAAGAATAACGGCTAAATATAGATAAACAAGTTCTGATACTGCACATTTTTACCAAAAATCAACATGATATATTAGTCAAAATATCCAGACTTGGTCGAAGCTTCGTCTTCTGGCTTTAATGCATAGTCTGCATGGTGAAGATAATTTGTCATAAGCCACAAGATGGTTGTCAACTCGCCGCCATTACTGAGCTTCTTGGCATGGGACTGCCTGCTGCATCGATTGGCCGCGTACACTAGAAAATCCATCCACACATTAAGGAGCAGTTCCAAGACGGCCACACTGCCCTTCGCCTCTTCTCTATTAAGTAGCTTTTCAGCAACTTTATAAGCTCTTGAGAGGCGAGGTACGCTATCACTGTAAACTGGCTTGTTCTTGTGTAGAATGGTGGCAAGCTCATCTCTGCTATTCCATCCCGCAAAATTAGTCTCATCATGCAGGCAAAACAACTCCTTCAGGCTAGTATACATATTCTCTTCTGGATGGCTGTGAATATTCTTGTCCCACATTTTGGCCAAATTTCCACGGGTTCTCCGATACAACGAGCTCTGGTCAAGGCCCGGTAGCATGTAATTTCGGTTGACAAGGAGAAAGAACATGTAATTTGATAGCATCCTGATAGCATTCACTAGGTTTGCACCGTCACTGCTGTCAGATCCATTGCTTTTGGCAAGGAAAACATCAGTACCGATGTGCCAGACTATGATGCACTCTTGGAATTCAACACCGAGTAAATGATCATCTCTGAACTCTCGATACAGATCTTTGTCCTCCTCCTGCAGTGCGTCTTGACCCCAGTTCTTTCTGATCAGACCCTGCGCGTTCAGTGATCTTTTTCTCTTCTTCGGATCCCCATCCAATCCACCTACATACTCGAACAGCCTCTCCTTTAAGTAATCTGGAATGTCGGTTGCCTCTGAGAAATGATACCTAATCCACCAATCCTTGTATCTAAGCATTTTTGCAAGTCTACCGAGCAGGGGTATGTATGACCTATCATGACGACTGCAGTAGTGCAACAAGTTAAACTGACCCATTTTGCCGCACCACCTTCTTTCTGATATGTTTCTTCCACTTCTTCCAGAGATCGCCTTGACAAAACGTCGCAGGCGATCCCATTTTCCTGTGCATAGAGCAGCATACCGGAGCCAGCTCCACTTTGTGGCACAGAGGAAGGCATATGTCCAGGTTGACCCTAGTGTTCTCAAGAGAGATCCTGTCTCAAGGATCAAGGCCCCAATAAGCAAGGTGTAAGTGACAATAACGTCCAATCTTCTGTGACCATCTTTACCACTCAATTGGAACAGCACTAAAGAGGCAGCAACGGCGAGCGGTGAGACGACATGGATACAGTAGCCTCGCCAAGTGTGGATTACGCCTGCCTTGGTGTACAGAAGGTCGTACATGAGGGAGAGCTCCATCTCCATCAGTGTCCACACGGCCTTGTAGCCTTCTTTCTTAAGGCCCTTCAGCATCTGCACACTCTGGGGATCCTCTGCGTCCTTCTCGATCCAAGAGTCAACTATTGCATGCTTGCAAACATGAAAAAGTGAGTGAGCACGTCGCACATAGAACTCATCGCCTTCGCCGGCCTCTTCATCAAATTCTAGATCCAGAGTGTGGAATTGATGATGCTTGACAAGGGGACCCCTGAGGGAGCTTCGAACGCCGTCCAGGTTGCCACGCTTGAGTGCCCATGTCCTCTCTGCATACTTGACGACACCAACACCAAACATCAAGATGGCAGCGAGGAGGACGAAGATGCTGCCACGGGCAACATGATTGTAGAGGACGTATGCTGCTCCAAGAACCTGCACGACAAGAGTCTGCAGATGACGCATCCACAGCTCATTGTCCTGGAGCGCATACGCCGTGATGTTGTCCGGGCCGCCAAGGTGCAGTAGGAGGAACGGTGCCCAGAATGCCACGATCTGGTTCCGGTCTGCTGCGGCGCTGAAGGAGAGGTGGCCGATGGTGTATATTGCTGTGGAGTCAGCCAGCTGGTATGCGAGCCACAGGATGAACTTGGGCACGATGGGAGCTTCACTCCGTCGGATCCCTGACAACAGGAGAAGAAGAACCTGGAGGGAAAGGCTCAATAGCACCAGGATCTGGGTCGCCCAATCCTTCCAGAGGTCTAGCGGCCGAACCGCCATTGCTGGGGCAAAGTGCAAAGAACTTGCAAAATTCTGTAATATTAATATGTAAAAGATATTAACTAATCAGGAAGCACATTTCTTTCTCATATGAAAATTGGTTTTCCCCACGCACTCATCGTGAAGCTAGAGAACGAAACACTCTGGCATCCCGCTTCATAATCATATGAATTTTTGTCGATTTTTAAGTATATATGTGGTCTTAACAAGGCAGAATTTGCACTTATCACGGCGCCTATGCACCATTCACCAGTGTAGCACTCATCATGACTAATTAGCACCCTATTTAATGTGGAGTAGGAGTTTCGACCGGCATTAAACGTACACATTAACCTTGGCATCTAATTTCATTTGCGGAGCTTGCCATTTTCTTCCCTGATGATGCACCACTGTGAAATTACAGAGACAACCCTATATGTCGATATATGATTCGAGTTATGTGATGGGCAATGAAGAAAAATGCTGGTAAACTACATGCTATACCTGGTTTTCGGCAACTGAAGATCGTGGAGTGAGAGAGGATTGCAGGCAGCGAGTAACTGAAGCTGGTGGCAGCCTGATTTCCGACACTTCAGGATGAGTTCAGGCGACAAAACCAATCCTACATGCCATGATCTTCAGCAGCTTGTCAAGAGGATAACTAAAAGCTTGCTCTGCTAGTAGCTGAATTGCTAATACCGTAAAGATGCATCAGTTTCCCGCCTTTTGGCATATTTAGACAACGTTGGACAGACTATTAAGACTGTCACTGGAGAAAACAGAAGAAGGGTAGACGATATCAGTTTACAAGCTGCATCGATCAGTATAGGACCACCAGTCTTAACATAGATGGATATGGTTTAACTATAGAATGGAGTCCACTTGCACCCCTATCGTTCGTTGTTGCTTTGGCAGGGACCCAGATCCAGATCTGCGAGACTATATTCATCTATTTAATCCCCTTGCTCCAAATATAGTACAGTGCATATGTACCAAATTATGAGTTGTTACAGTCCCAAAAATGACAAGTTGGCCCCAATTCCATCTGAAGGACGATGCGAGCACGTACGTTCACATGCACTGGTTGCCATGCTATGGAATGAGCACATGAAGGATTCCAAATTTGACTTCTTTTTTTTTTCTTGATCCCAAGCTGGTTGACTTCGTGATTGCTTGTTTGGTACTTGGCGTTTTGCTGAAAATGACAGATTAATGGTTCAGTAAAATGACACTGATAGCTAGTCCGTTACTCACGTAGCCAACAGCAGCTTCAAAAGAAGTCCGCTAGAACTAAGCAACGTCATTAAGGACTTAGATTAATGGCTTAACCAAAAGTTCTATTAGTCTGTACATTACCATCACACTAGTGTGTAATCTGGATGGGAATCAATCTGACCAGAGCTTGATGAACCCATGTGCACCTCTGGGATTGAAGAAGTGGATGTGCAGAAGTAGTTGTCAGACCGCGTCAGATGTCGAAACGATGGTACTTCCCTCTCCTCCACTGCCCTTAGCGATCGCTAACGTGTACGTGGGCCTAGGTGGTTTTACGCGAGAACCAAGTCATCTCGGGATTAGTTGAGATAAACTCCATGGGAGTCAACTGCAAGAAGGCTCACTGATCCGTTTTCTGGCGTGGCCGCTGCAGGCGCAACATGGACGGGAGTGCGCGGCAATTACCCGTAAACATCGTGGTGACCACGTCCTGCACAACAGGCACGATTAGTTTAGGGACCAGGTCGTGGGTTAACCACGATTAGTTGCCCCATTTTGCAGAGAAGAAAATTGCCCCATTTTGCAGAGTGCCCTGTCTCCGTTCTTTACCGTTTGTGTTCCATTCCCGGGTCGTTGCCGGATTAGCCACAGTAATTAAGTCGTGAGAGAAGTTGTGAGTGAGCGAGATCCTGCTAATTATCCAACACCCGTGCTTGTCACAAGCCCATGCACTTCATTTGTTGTTTAACGTCAACGGTACCGTGGGCTGCCTGGGAATCCAAAGGATTGTTGTTCAAAGAGGAAGCCTTGCGCGCCGATTTAGTCCAAAGGATCGTTGCCTGGGAATCAGAGCATCACGGATGCTCACCCAAACCAAGCACGTTCCAAGAGATAACGCTGAGACAGTTACCATTATACGGAAACACCAGACCAGACGCCCCGGTGGGGCGGGCTGTTTGACATTAAACAACACGACAGACCAAAGCAGCCAAAGGCATAACACGCGCTCGGCACGGCGCCGACTAGAGCACGAATACATACCACGCCACAAGGCGAGGTAATACATTTACCAGAGTAAAACAAGCAAACAGCCACAAGACTCGATTGCAAAGGTATTTGAATACCATTACTGAAGTAAAATACATTTACTAGAGTAAAGGTATTTAAACACGACTAATAATTTTACACATTTTAGTTATTTTTTTAAAGTATGATAAGTGGTCAAAGAGAACACTAAAAGATAATAGTGTTAATATTTTAAAACCGGAGGGAGTATATCCCTTGAGGCTACCACGAATTCATTTACCATATACTTGAGACGATAGTGAGTAACGCATCTGCTATCTATATTCCTTGTGTAGACAAACAAAATATTGACCCTTCTTTCTATTAATCCCCATGCTATTCAACAATATTTGTGTTGCCGAGAGATATTTGACACTACAAGAAATAATACACTCCCTCTGTTCTAAACTTATGTCACCATTGAACTTCTAACATCAACTTTGATTACTCGTCTTATTCAAAAAAGTTTGATGAATATCATATAGTTTATTATAATTTATCTTATCATTAAAGTTATTTAAATCACAACTTATTATATTTTAAATTTGAATTAATTTTTTGAAATAGATAAATGATCAAAATTGATGTTTGAAGTCAATTGTCCAAAATGCCCTCAATCGTTTCCTTCATTTTCTTAGAAACCAATTGTTTCCATCTTGGAACCTACCTGTTGACACCTAAAAAATGCCTCACCGGAGTGTCCGATAAAGTGCCGGAGCCTCCCATAAGCCCTCTCGCGTTTGGGCACTCGGCCCACCGGAGTGTCCGGCATATTGCCGAACTATCCGGTAAGTCCTCTCGGACTCGGTGTTTTGTACACCGGAGTATCCGGCATAGCGTCGGAGTGTCCGACAGGCCCTCTCGGGTTCCCCGGATTTACACGACGGATCCTCTGTCGTCATACCGGAGACTCCGGTATTATACATTTAGAAAAGTTTTCAGTAGATCAATTTCAAATTCTATCCTAACTTAGGGATCCGTTGCTCTCCGAGATAAGGCCATCCCACCTCTATAAAACAGAGACCCATGGCCGGTTGAGGCGTATCCCAATCGATCAAACCATTTTCCTTTACATTTTGCACTTTTCTAACCCTAATCCCTTTACTCGACCCCCGTTTTGCTGTTCTTCCTTCGTCCCGGTGACGACCGAAGACGATTCGGCTGGCCTGACTGAGCCCGGATCAATCCTAAGACGATCCTCCTCTGACGGGGTCCCTTCCGAGGCGAGATTTTCTAGGTGCTGTCCCAAACCAGCGTTGAAGAAGCGCCGGCGTTCCTGCACATGGACGTGCAAGCGGTGCGTTGGCCCGAACCCAATTTTGGCGTCAATACATTTTTTGGCGACTCCGCTGGGGACGAGTGATTCCGGTTCCACAAACCGAATCATCGTCTCCACCATGACCTCTGAGATCTCTACGACGAACATCGTCATGCCATCCTTGGCGGAGTTGCCTAAGGAGGCGCGCAAGGCATTCTTGGTACGCCGAAGGGCCTCTGAAGAGGCACGCAAGGCACGCGAGGAGCAGGAGCTGCAGGAGTACTTGGCGTGTTTCAAGAAGGACCGCCATGGCGCGATCTCTCAAGTGAAGTAGCCCGTTCTTCCGGCCGTCGACGACGACGCAGCCATGGGTGCTGCCAATGTAAGAACATCTTCGCGTCCTCCCATTACTTTTGAAGACCTTTCATATTACTTTGTCGACATGAAAAAGTTCTTAACAAATGATGTGCAATACATGATCCAAGAAAACTTGTCTAAAGCTAAAAATGTTAGTATTGCATCATCGTCTCATGTTGCACGTGTAGCTAGTACATCAGTGCCTACTACCTCTAATGTAGAACAACCTACGTATGGCATGCCATTGAACTCGTTTAGTGAACAAACTAGTTCTCTATCACCCGTGCAAACCAACGCTTTAGTAGTGTCTCCCACTAGCGTAGAGCCAATTACTAGCATTCCCAATCCGGCTACGAACCGATCGAATGAATTGGCTAACTTTGTTCCTCCTTACCGTACCGTTGCATCTAGCACACCGCTCATCCCACCAAGCGGTACGGGAATTCCTCATGGCTCTGTCTCTAATGAAATATTTAGCGCCATAAAAACAAGCGCACACCCTCCACCATCGAGTATCTGCTAGGCCACCCATTGCCAACATAGAGGAGTGTATGGTGCGCATTAAGGAGGACTTAAATAAACAATTTCGTGAGATGCTAGGAGTGGACCTTAAGGGGAGGGACCGAATTTATCAAAAACCATACCCCGCGTATTTTGATTCGGTCCCATATCCCTAGGATGGCTGTTCTCGACTTCGTCAAATTCAATGGCGAAGATAGCAAAACAACTTGGGAGCACATTAGTCAATATGTAGCACAATTAGGAGAAGCGGATTTTAGTGAGGCTTTAAAAGTACGTTTGTTTTCATTATCGCTAAACGGAACCGCTTTCTCCTAGTTTTCGTCATTATCCCCGGGCTCCATTTACACTTTGGGAGTCATTAGAGCGTAAGTTCTATGATCATTTTTACTCTAGAGACAATGAATTAAAGTTGTCACATTTGACATCGGTTCGACCGGAAAAGAGGAACCCGTCGTTGACAATCTTCGACGGTTTAGAGATGTTAAGAACCGATACTTTAATTTAAAAAAATCTGAAAAAGACTTAGCCGACCTAGCTTTTAATGGTTTACGGTCGCATCTTAGCGAGAAGTTGGAGGGGTACGATTTTCTCACACTCACTCGCCTCCAACAAAGGGCTTCGGCTCAAGAGAGCCGAAGTAAAGAAATAAAACATAATTATAAGACCAGTCATAACATGCACATCGTAGAATATGATTCGGATAGCTCCGATGATGATTCTAATGACATTTTGGTTGCCGAATTCGTTTGGCCATCTAAGGCCAAATCGTTTGCTTGCGATTCGCTCAAACCGGTTCATAAGAATCGGAAAGACGATGTAAAATACACATTTGATGTAGCTAAGTGTGATAGAATATTTGATGAGCTGCACAAAGGTGGATACATTAAGATCCCATATACTTTACCTTCGACAGGAGAGATTAAGCGTAGGGCATATTGTAAATGGCATAACTCTTATTCTCATGCTACTAATGATTGCAATATTTTTTGTTGACTGGTCCAATCAGCCCTTAATGAGGGACGATTGAGTCTTAAAGAAATGCAGATTGACAAACACCTCTTCCCCGTCATCACTCTAGAGCTCAATCCCAAGGTGTTGATTCGGCCTCATCAAGCCGATACCACCAACGGGAAGATCGTGATCATCGGGGAGGAGATTCCTATTTCTTCGGGTGAGAAAGGGGCTTCTAGGAAGGTGATGCTCGAGATGTCTCCCGATGGTCAAGAGTATCTCAAGGTCACCATCCCAGGCTCTAGACCTGGGGGGCAAGTTCCACGGCCTAAGATGATAAAGCCAAAGAATCCGGAGGTGGGTAAGTGGAAGGTAAACCAAGGTAAAGCCACGGATCGGACGATGGGGCCCAAAAGTGCCTTCGACCGTCTCATGGCTAAATACAAGAATTAAAAGGCCACTTTGAATAATCGGTCTATGAAGCGGCTAAGGTCGCCACCTAGGGGAGGCAGCCCACCTAAGAAGGAGATGAGGCCAACCATTAATGTGCATGGTCCCCTCCTTTTTCTTCGCATGGTTTCGGGGTGCCGCTACCGTGGTTCCATCCTATGCCTTGTTCACCATTCCCGGTGTGGCATCCATACATGGGACCATGGATGCACACGCCACAGATGCCCATGCCACCGATGCCCGTTTCACCGATGCCATACCCGCCATTTCATCCGGGGTGGAACGAGTCGAGAGGAGATGTCTTCACAAGGCCCTCCAATTCTATCTTGGATAGGACGGATTCTCGACCGATCAAGGTTCAAGGAGGGAGCTCCACCACTGCGCCTAAGCAAGAATGGCGCCCAAAGCAAGGTAATGAACCTGCTCTCTCCACCATTGTTCATCAAGAGAGTGCATCCGAAGGTGTCGTGAAAATCGGCACAACTGATATCAAAATCGGAGGAGTTTTGATAGGACCGATCACTTTGGATGATCCGGTCGAAAAGGCTTCCCATGACCATGAAGCTAACAGTAGTAAGAGCTCCTCCAAGTACACGCAACCGAGGTGGTGTCCGCCTGACATGACCCACAATCAAAAGAGAAAGCTCCAAAGGCTGCGCCTCCGAAAGATGAGAGAAGAGGAGGCAGAGAAAAGGAGGGACAAGGTCTTCAACGAGATCAAGCCGATGGTCCCTCAAAGTAAGCAGTGGAGAGTTCAAGAGCACAAGGCCCCTACTCCACCAGTGACGAAGGAAGCGAAGGCTACTCCGAAGCCACTTGGTTTGGCAATTGCCATCTTGGGAAAGGACTCCACAGCGCCCTCACCCACGGGAGACGTCGACATGTCCGAGTTCGATGACGACGACCTATTGGACTATGAGCCTACACCGCCTCGGGAAGGTATGGACATTAACACCATTTGCTTATCCCTTTCCGATTATTCACTTATAGAGGAAGAAGTTATGGCACAATTCAACTTTGGGCCGAAATGTAGAGAACCATTTGAAACCCCTCTACGTGAGAGGTCATATTAATGGTTCACCGATTTCTCGCATGCTTATAGACGGCGGTGCTATTGTTAATCTAATGCCGTATTCTTTGTTTAAGAAGCTAGGGAAGGCCGATGATGAGCTCATCTGGATCAACATGACTTTGAACGGTGCTATTGAACTCACCATTGGAAGCAAGACTATGGCTACCGCTTTTTTGTTACCGATGTGCGCAGTAGTTATAGCTTGATCTTAGGGCGTGATTGGATTCATGCCAATAGATGTGTTCCTTCTACCTTACACTAATTATTGATACAATGGATTGGTGATGATGTAGAGGTGGCTCATGTGGATGCATCGGTTTGTGTTGCTATGACCGAATTATCTTCTTTGCCACATGACGCCGTCAAGTGCTTGACCGGATTATACTTGACAGATTATGATTTTCTTAGTGTGAATAGAGATGGTTTTGTACCGGTCAATGTAAAGCCGATGGAGAATCGGCTCAACCATATAATATGATTTAATGAATTTTAATCTTGATTGGTTGCAAAAAAGAGAGGAACACTATTGGTCCAATACGAACGATATGTGCGAAGCTATCGAGGAAATAGAAGATATGGATAAGTTAGGACAAGGATTCACATCGGCCGATCCTCTTGAAGAGGTGAACCTTAGCAGCGATGATAATCTGAGACCAACTTATATAAATAAAAATCTGAAAGCCGATTATAAGGTGAAGCTAATCGGTTTACTAAAAGAATATGTGGACGGTTGTAAGACTCCCCTTCTCGTATTCAGAAAGGGGCGTCTATGTGCCACCTGTACCATTCCCTGGATCCGTAGCTGGTACGCACATTCAGAACAAAGTGGTATTTATCACACGTACTTTATTACATCGCACTAAACCTAAAAGGTTCGGCAAACAAGTCTAGAGTACAAGCATGAGTCGGCACAGCGACTCTAGGCAAACCACACCTAGTCTATACACACTCCACAGGCAACTTGACGACGGACGAGACCTCTACTCTCCATAGTCAGCATCTTCTTCGTCATCCTCATCTTCTGAGCAAAAGTAGCAACAACGGAAGGAGTGAGTACAAAGGTACTCAGCAAGTCCCAACAAGAAGTAGGTAAGGGGTTTCGCCGTAGCGACACAAGGAAAGCTTGGGGTAAAGTTTTGCGGAAAGCATGTTTTCATGCTGGCTCCCTACTAGAAGAGAATTTAAAGTAGAGAGAATAGCATGTGCTATATTTTAGTAGAGTGGACCTGGGAAAGGTTTTCACTCCTCTCCACAGTTCCCAAGTTTTATATGGGGCGCAAGCACTCTCGTGCCGGCCCTAGGCACATAGCCACGCAATTTCCAAACACGGGTTGCTACACCCACTCACGCATCAAGGCAATGAGTAAAGTCTAATCGTAGGGCGTCCGAACAGTAGCATGTCAATACCGTGACAACGGCCTATCCGGAAGGATTTTTAACTCTGCAGAGGTTGTACACTGTACCCACAAGTTATGCTACTCCTGATCATTAGAGCGACATAACACCTATCCACATCTACGCAGTTTTCCACAGATTCCACTGAAGGTGCAAACAGGGGCCATCCCTCGGGGTTTTCCAGGCCGTCGATGACGCGTGGTACATTCCCGGAGCCGGGTCGTGAATATCCACCCCATTCACGCCTTTTCCTGGTCCCCTTCAATCCCGAGTATTACCAAACTAGGGGCTATATCCATGGGCTTACGCTCCCATGACGCGGGTAATTACCGTCGAAGGCCAGGCAGCGAGTCATCTCACGCCCTTCTCCTGTTCCCTTGTGTCTTCACTACTGACCCCCCAGTGGTTCGATGTGGAAAGAATACGTAGAGAGAATAAATCCTGCCCAAAAAGTACAGGTTCTGTGGTTGCACGGGGATTACTAAATCGAGGGCTAACGAACCGGTCTTTATGTGGCAGGGGTGACGGTCTCATCCACGGCAGGTGGACCACAGCGAAGCCTACACCCTTATCACCATCACCTCAGGTGAGCCCCACCCCACGGCCAAAAACATCCCTTCTTCACCTAGCACCAGTTGTTCTAATCCCATCCCTTTTGTTTATACTCACACCACCAAACTCTTTATAACTCGTTTTTGTAAATTAATGATAGATGGTGTGGCGGTGTAGAGCACCGCAGATGGGGTCCTAAGCAGTTCTAGTAACAAGGTAATATCCGTTCCGTAAAGCTAACTAGGAACGGAAATTCCTACAGTTATCAAGGACACGGCGGTAATGGTTTTCAATGGAAATATCTATATTTATACAGCAAGTTACTGACATAAATATAAATACCTGAGATCGAGTAGGTATTAAACTACACAATGTCCAACACATTCCAAAGTAGGCTAGCATCGCTGTCTATCGGCGCGGTAAATAAAACATGGGTTCAGTGGGCTTAAGTTGGGTTAGGACTTGCCTTCAGTTGCTTCCTCGAAGTCCGCTTCAGGCTCGGGTTCTTCAGGCTCTTCGGGCTCTTGGGCGGCTTCAACTTCTTCTTCTTCTGCTACAAGCAATAGTTACAAAAAAAACTACCAAAGAACAACCAAGAAACTAGAAAAAGAAACAAACATCAAACAAGTTATGGAGTTTGAAGTGGCTTGGATGGTAGGGCTCATGCTGTGGGTTCCAATGGTATATTAGTTGTGATGATTGGAGTTAAGATGTGGCGGTAAAGTCAGGGGCAAAGTGTTATGACGGACTGCAAAAAAATCTGTCTGGACACGAGGTTCGACCTGTGTCCTTGCCCTCTGGGCACTCAGGTGCCCGAAATCGGGGATTTTCCTGTGGACCCGTGAGTTGTGATGAAAGTTCGGGATTTTGGGAAAGTTCGGGGATTACGGGAAATTCGGGGTTTTCGGAGAGTTCGGGGTTCACTGGAAAGTTCGAGGTTCACGGAAAGTTCGGGGTTTTTCGGAAAGTTCGGGGTCCACAGGAAAGTTCGGGGTTCACGGGAAAGTTCGGAGTTCACGGGAAAGTCCGGGGTTCACGGAAAGGTTCGGGGTTCACGGGAAATTCGGGGATCACAGGAAATTCGGGGATCATGGGAAGTTCGGGGTTTTCGGAAAGTTCGGGGTTCACGGGAAATTCGGGGATCACGGGAA
>BCLF01000175.1:116818-137640 GCA_001602275.1 Zoysia japonica | reverse complement strand
GACGTGGTGGCGCGGCGCGCGGCGGAGGCTCACGTGGACCGGCCAAACGGCGCTACGGCTACCCCTCTCTCGTGCTCGGTTAGTTTCCTAAGGAGCAAGTAACGCTACCAGCGCGAGGAATCGAAAGACGGCGGCCGGAAAGGTGGTGCTCACCGGAGAGGAGTGGCGGCAGCCGAATTCGGAGAAATCGCAAAATTGACGGTGGTGGAGGGCAATTCCAGTGAGGGCGAGGTCGTGGACGAGCTCTGGGATGTGATGAAGCGAAAGGGACGCGCAAGCAGGGAGGAAATTGATTTTAGAATCGGTGGGGGGGGGGGTGAGCTTGGCGCGGCAGTGAGTTGGAGCAGTCGGGCGGTAAACCTTGGACGGTTTCGGCATCTGCGTGGCTGGTCTAGCGTCGTGGCGGCTCCACGTGTAGCCAACGTGCGGTCTGCGCAGGTCGGTAGGTCGGCAGAGCGGCGCTCGGGCTTCAACCGCGCCGCGACAAGTCACCGCTCTCCGGTGTTCACGGCGTCACTTCTTCCTTCTCGAGCGGCAGAGGGGCCGTGAACTGACGGAGGTGCGGCGCCGTCACCGCCCTCTAGGAGTGCGGCATACCGGCGCGGCCAGCTGAGTTCGGCCTGCCCCATCGGCCGTCGCGCGCAGCGCGTTGAGGAGGAAGACGACAGAGGAGAGGAAACGGGCTGGGCCGAGGAGGAAAAAGAAGGTGGGCCGACCGAAGTGAATTTCGGCCCACTAACAAAAATCAAAATTTCCCCCCCTTAATTCCTAACCTAATTTCCTAATATTATTGTTTTTATATTTTCTAGCTTGGGATTTTTGGGGGAAAATTCAAACTCCAAATACCAAAATTCGAAACGAAAAAAAACTCAAACACTTGTCAAATTCACATTTTATGTTTCAAAAAAAAATTTGACTTCTAGATAACTACTTTCTAATTTTTAGTTCCTTTTAAAGGAAAATTGTAAAAAAAATTGGCCTAACTAGATTGTCAAGGAAATTTTTTTTAAAACTCTCCATTGTTTTCTTAATTTGGGATTTGGGATGTGACAACGGTTTTGCATGGTCTTATAATAAAATGCTCGGGTTGAGCCGCGAGCCAGTTGAACATCGGCTTCCAATAAAATCTAGTTTTAGACCTTTTAAGCAACCGATGAGGAGGTTTAACCCGAATATGCATGATCGGATTAAAGAAGAAATTAACCGATTACTTGATGCAAAATTCATAAGACCTTGCAGTTATGCGGAGTGAATATCCAACATCGAGCTGGTGGAAAAGAAGAACACCGGTAAGATTAGAGTTTGCATTGATTTCAGAAATTTAGATAGAGCCACTCCTAAAGATGAATATCCTATGCCCATAGCCGATATATTGATTATTGATGCTTTCGGCTATAGAGTTACTAGTTTTTTTATGGTAATGCGAGGTACAACCAAATCTTCATGGCCGAAGAGGATATGTCTAAAAATTGCGTTTAGATGTCCCGGTTTTGTAGGATTGTTTGAGTGGGTTGTTATGACTTTTGGATTAAAGAATGCGGATGCCACATATCAAAGAGCTATGAACTTTATCTTTCATGATTTACTTAGTGTTATCATAGAGATTTACAGAGATGATGTGGTGATCAAATCGGCCGCTTTAGATTCTCACTTTGGCCGATTTGCAACTTGCCTTGGACCAAATGTGTCGTTTCGGTTTGAAAATAAATCCGCTCAAATGTGCTTTTGGGGTATCGATCGGGAAGTTTTTAAGTTTTATAATTCATGAAAAGGGCATAGAGGTAGATCCTAAGAAGATAGAGTCAATTAGGAACGTGCAAGCGCCTACTTGTAAGAGTGAGTTACAAAGCTTCATAGAAAAAAATGAATTACTTAAGGCAATTCATTTCTAACTTATCGAGAAAGATTAATGCGTCTACTCCTATTCTTTGGCTAACAAATGAAGCCGAATTCACTTGGAGGCAAAACAGCAAGAAGCTTTTGAGAAGATCAAAGAATACTTATCTTCGCCGCTGGTTCTTAGGGCATCTAGGGGAGGAGTCCCTTTCCGTCTCTACATAGCGGCGGAAGAAGATGTAGTTGGTGCTGTTTTGACATAAGAAGCCGAAGGAAAGGGGTACGTGATCACATATGTGAGCCGACGGTTGGTGGATGCGGAATCAAGGTACACTCTTATCGAGAAACTATGTTTTACCTTGTATCATGCTTGCACCAAGTTGAGACACTATTTGTTAACTAGTACTTGTATGGTTGCTTGACAAACTGATGTTATTAAACATATTTTTCATAGGCCGATTTCTAGTGGTGGGTTTGGTAAATGGACTTACGCATTGATTGAATATGATTTGGCTTATGAATCGTTGAAATACGTAAAAGGCCAAATTTGTTGAACATCAGATTGATTTAGGACATGATCTAGATGTTGCTTATGTTACTTTTACCCCTTGAAAATTATATTTTGATGGATCGATTTGTAAAGAGGGTCAAGGTGTTGGTGTGGTTTTAGTATCTCTTCATGATGCACACTTTGAATTCTCAAACCGATTGGAGTATGATTGCACCAATTACCAAGCCGAATATGAAGCATTGTTGTTCGGTTTAGAGATGTTGGAGTCCATGAGGGGTTAAGCATGTAGAAGCTTTCGGTGATTCATTGTTAGTAGTGCAACAAATTTCTGGAAATTTTCAATACTTAGATGGATCATTTAATGTCATCTTAGATAAGTGCCTAGACATCATTAGAAAAATAGGTGAATTCAACATACATCATGTGCCTTGGCTAGAAAACAGTGAAGCCAATGAGTTGGCTCAACAAGCATCGGGTTACAATGTTAGTAAAGGTTAATTTTCAGTCAATAAGAAACCGATGCTTGAGGTGTTGGAGCTAGACTATTCGAATACTAACACATCAAGCTGTGATGGTGCCGAATCACTTGATTGGAGATCACCCATAATTTCATATATTCGTAGTCCAACCCAAAGTGTGGATAGAAAGGTTCGACATATAGCTTTCAAATATACTTTGATTGATGGTGACTTATATCGCCGAATGGGAGATGATTTACTGTTGAAATATTTGGGTGAGGATGAAGCCAAAGTGGCTATGAGAGAAGTTCATGAGGGCATTTGTGGTACGCATCAATCGGGTCCGAAAATAAAATAGTTGCTAAGAGCCGGGTTCTACTAGCCAACCATGATTGCCGATTGTTATCGTTACTATAAGGGGTGCAAAGAGTGCCAAAAGTTTGGCAATATTCAATTGGCGCCCGCTACCATGATGAACCCCATTATAAAACCGTGGCCATTCCGAGGATGGGGATTGGACTTCATAGGGCAAATACATTCTCCGTCTTTAAAGGGACACCGCTTCATGTTAGTAGCAACAGATTACTTCACCAAATAGACTGAAGCAGTGGCTCTCAAAACATGACGCACAAAGAGGTAATTGAGTTCTTTACCGAGCATATTATTCATAGATTTGACATACCGCAAACTTTGACTACCGACCAAGGTACTTCCTTTATAGAAGACTATCCCAAGAGGTGGCATGAAGTCTTATAGAAGCTTTGTGGGCTCATCGGATAGCTAGGCACGGGGCAACTAAGGTAACACCTTATGAACTTGTGTATGGACAAGAGGCCGTGTTACCCGTCGAGGCAAATCTAGGAGCTCTAAGATTAGCTAAACAAAATGATTTATCCACCGATGAATATAGAACTCTAACGCTAGACAATATCGATGAAGTCACCGATAAGCATTTAAATGACTTGAAAGAAATTGAGAGAGACAAGGCTAGAGTTGCTAGAGCCTACAATAAGAAGGTGAAAGTCAAAACTTTTCAGGTGGGCAAATTGGTTTGGAAAACTATTCTGCCTGTAGGCTCAAGATGCAACAAGTTTGGAAAATGGTCTCCTAATTGGGAAGGGCCATAGCGAATAGTAAAGTCATCGTCGAAAATGCATACATAGTGAAAAATATGAGTGGAGAGTCATTGCCTAGGGCCCTTAATGGTCGGTACTTACAAAAGTATCACCTAAGTGTATGGCAAGAAGCTTAGAGGAAGAATGGCCGATATAAAAGATATCATCTCCAAGAATGATGCAATGACCGATGAGTTGAGAAAACCATCGCCATTAGGTGTTTTTGGGTGCTTAAAATGCTTTATGATGTAGAAACTTCACCAAAAAGTAGGGACATATGTTGACACCCAAAAAATGGCCTCACTGAAGTGTCCAATAAAGTGTCGGAGCCTCCAGTAAGCCCTCTCGGATTTGGGCATTTCGCCGACCGGAGTGTCCGGTAAGCCCTCTCGGGTTCGGTGCTTTGTACACCGGAGTTTCTGGCACAGTGCCGGAGTGTCCAGTAGGGCCTCTCGGGTTCCCCGGATTTACACGACGGATCTTTCGGCGTCATACCAGAGACTTCGGTCACCGGAGTGTCCGGTATTTTACCGGAAACTCCGGTAGTGTCGATTTAGAAAAGTTTTCTGCAGATCAATTCTAAATTGTTTTCTAACTTGAGGGATCCGTTGCCCTGCAGGATAAAATCATCCCACCTCTATAAAATAGAGGCCCATGGCTAGTTGAGGGGTATCCCAATCGATCAAACCATTTGCCTTTACATTTTGCACTTCTCTAACCCTAATTCCCTCACTCGACCCCCATTTTGCTGTTCTTCCTTCGTCCCGGTGACGACCGAAGAATATCCAACTGGCCTGATCGAGCCCGAATCAATTCTAGGACGATCCTCCTCCGACGAGATCCCTCTCAAGGCGGGATTTTCCAGGTGCTGTCCCAAACTCGACGTTGAAGAAGCGCCGGCGTTCTCACACACGGACGTGTGAGCGGTGCGTTGGCCCGAACCCGATTACTGCGTCAACACTACCCTAAAACACTCAATTCTTATCTATTTCTTCACCACACCTTTGTTCATGTCTATCCGTACCTGACCCCACAGCTCAACCCCGTCCCTGTTACCGTGCCCCGACCCAACCCGCCCCACCTCATCCTGCTTCGCGCCGGTCGTCCCAGCCCTGCGCCATGCCCCACCCTGCCCTGCCTCATCCCCACCCCGCGCCTGCCCAACCCATCCCATCCCTCTACCGCCCAACACCATCCCTGCTCCTGCCCCACCCTCCCGCCTAAGCGTTCAAAAAATCAGACCAATATCACAATAAAATAGAGAACTTTGGTTAACGTATGTATGTGCGGCAAAACCCGAAGAAATGACGGAAAAAACTAGAAAAAAATTTAATACATGACGGGAAATAGAAATAATTGGCTAACAGTTAGTCCTAGATCCAAATAGGTATGGACTAGTCCTAGCTTCAAACAGGTATTTGACTATAGAGACGATGCAAGATGGAGAGTTGTTGCAGTAAAAAATGGATAGTTGGTCCGAAACATGCAAGCAAGTACGCTGGTGCGTATAGTTTGATGTATAATTACCAAATTCTTTCAAACTTCATTCTCCACAGAACATCCGCAGGATTCACCACCCGACGAATCTTGCTCTTCAGCACTTGTAAACTCCAAGCTGCTCGCACCGAAATCATGCAAAATCAGGCAAGTTGCAAACTTGAAGTTGGTTGGCAAAGGAAGGATGATAGGGCACTTGCAGTTTTCCAAAAGGCGGACCAGCGTTACACTTCCTTAGAATCAGTCTGGCGGTGGTGGCCTTTCGAAATCATGTGCAGAGAAAAGGTTAATATCACCACTTCCGGTCCACTAAGGGCCCCACTCTTGATGATGTTTCATATTTAATATTTGGGACCTAAAATTGGATCTACTATTTATGTACTTCATATTTTTTAGTTTCATCCCGATTTACAATTACTTGGAGTCAAAATTTTGGGAACTCTTAGAGATGCTCTTAGAACTAGCAAACAAGTTACCTTGTGCAGTTAATCATCACGCACCAGTTCTGGCAAATTCGATCATCCAACATTTATTTGGTCCAATCCATTAAAAGCTTCAAAACAAAATTTAGTGAATTAGGCAAGAATGGGAATATATGCATACTACGCAAATGAAAACAAGACAAATAAGAAACTAAACCACACATTAATAACTACAATTATAGTTACCTTTCCGAAATTCATTCTGGGCCTGTTGGGATTTATGTTCACTGCTTTCTTAAATTTACCCTCAACAGATATAATCTCACGAATACTTGCATTCGAACATGTCATCTCAACAGATATGTCCACAAGCGAAGAGAGGTTTTCAAGACCGAAATTGGAATCATCAAATTGGTCTACTATCTGTCGCAACATGAATGCTAAATGAATGGTTACGAGATTTTGCATGGCTCCGGGTGCAAAGGTCACCTCCATGATGTGACGTATGCATAACTTTTTTAGACACATGAATGGATAAACGGCACCTATGACCAATTTAGTTTTCCTTCCTGGTGTTTGTCCCTCAACCTTGATAGAAAGGGAAGTAAGAGATGGCATGCTCCCAAGAATTTGAAGGTCCTCATCTCCTAGTGTCTGTAGCACCACAGTTACAGAGGAAAGACTGGAGAGGGAGGACATCCATCTTGGCACTGCACGGATGATGCCACCTACCATATGCATGTTCTGAAGCTCCAGCGGTGTTGGTGACAACCTATCAAATGGAGTGTCTAGGTCGCCATGGCAGCCGTAAATTTCTATGTACTTGAGAGTGGACATTTTAGATAACAGTTGCAGGAAATGCACTTTGCAGACCTCATCCCAATTACAAAAGTGCAATTTTGCACACCTCAACTCTGTCATCGCCTCCAAATCCTTCAGCATAGTTGGTGATTCAACATCTATAATAGCGATCAGTTCTTCCATATGTTTCAGGTTTTCAAGCCCACAACGTAAAGTCCCTGGATAGTCAACACATAAGTACATCAGTCGGTGCAGTTGTACAAAAGCAGATGGCAGTTCTTCTATATCTGTCCATCCTATGTCCAATACCAGCAAAAACTGCAGATTGCCAATCTCTGTCGGAATCTTGCTGATTGCTGTAGAACGTAACCCCAAATATCTAAGGTGAAACATATAGCAGATGTCCCTAAAATGCTTATTAACCACTTGCTTACAACCATTTAAATCTAGTGCACGTAAGACTTGAAACTTTGTAAGTGATGGCAGCAAACAGAAAGATGATGCAGAGACACTAAGTGACCTCACATGGGTCAACGTCACTGTTGATAGCAGCTTGACATCATCTTGGTTTCTGTTTCGAAGGCATAGCCTTCGTATCTTGTTTGGTATTGAATTGGATGAATGGTCATCCAATACTGTTACAAAATTGTCATCATTGGAGAAGTATCTTATGAGATCAAGCACCATATCATGAACACGGAAGGTGGTAACCATTCCATCTGGGCCAATAGATTCAGGTTGGATCATACTTCTGTTGGCTAGCTCTTTGATATTATTCTCACCTTCCTCGTAGACAGCCTTCCCCTCTTCTTTGCAAACAAAACCTTCACCTACCAATTTCCAAATTAAATCTTTTGTGCTAATCTCACTATCCTCTGGGTACAAACCTAGATACAGCAAACAAGTCTTTAGATGTGGAGGTAGATCATAATAACTGAGTGCTAGAATCCTTCTCATGTCCTTGATATCTGTGCTATCTTCAAGCCCGGAACCCATAGACAGGTGCACCTTGGACCACCACAAATGTGAATGTTGCTTTCCCTTTTTACTGGCCAATAAGCTAGCTATTGTAATAATAGCTAAAGGCACACCACCACATTTCCTTAAAATATCATTAGTTATTTGAGCCAACTCCTTAGGAGGGCATCCAACTTCACTGCCAAATACCCTTAGGTAGAATAATTTTCTTGAGTCTGAAGGAGAAAGTGGTTTTAGTGGATAGATGACAGTGGCTTGTTTCGCAACGTCAAGTTTGCGTGTTGTCATGATTATTTTGCTCCCATGGTTATTCTCGACCAAAGCATATTGGACTTTTTCCCACACATAAATGTCCCATATGTCATCAACAACAATAAAGTACCTACAAGTGAATTGCAGTAAAAAATGTGTTGGTAAAACTGAAGGGTTCATTCAACGTCATAATGGTTATAGTAAATTCATTGACATTAAATAAGAAAACATTTGTGGCAACTGAAGACATAAAAACTAGTAAAATAAATTACATAAACAAACTTATTTTCACTGTGTTCTATTAGCCATAGGCATTTACTATCTTATAATCAATTAGCAGCAACAGAAGCAGTGAGTTCAGGACTCTAGTTGATCCTAACAACAAGGTGGTCTGATGCTTCCTTTGTGGTCATCTTAGCTCCGAAAGGATTTATCGTCTAAACTAAAATGTTGCACATATCGGGAGTGCTGTGACCAAATGTAAGAAATGCTCACAGGAGGTTCAAGACAAGTGCAAGAAGTCACAAATTTATTATGTTACTTCATTTTTCAGTGAGTGATAATGATACTTTCTGATATTGATAAAGTTCTAGTCACGCTCTTGGAAGTTTAATGAACTAATACCCCAGTTAATCTGTCATTGAAGTGTTTTTGTTTGTAGAATCGATATTATTGTTTCCTACACTTGGGACTGGACACTAATAGGGCATTGCATCCACATAACAACAGCAATATATAATGAGGCATTACCCTTGTGGAGCACCAAACAACACATCTGCACAAACCAGGAACTACGAGATCACCCATTTAATTATAGGGAGCAATATATAACAAGGAATTACCCTTGATGTAAGCTAAGTAATAATAGAGCCCTTTTACCTTCCTTGGAGTTGCTCCACCAATCATAATTTGAGTGGTATCCAAAAAGGTACCACATAAATTAAAGTTTGGGTGCTACTTGATGCATTCTATGGACTACAAAATAGCTCTGTAATAAATAGTAGATTCAAGAAATGTTTCCTACTCTGTCATGGTGTTTCCTATTTTCATCTTGGTCAATATAAAGCATTGCATTCACAGACAATTGCATCAATAAAAAAAAGTTACGAAAAATTGAAAATAAATAGCTCTAACTGTTTTTGTGATATCCTATTATCATCGAAGTCATATTATATCATCAAATAGGTGTAGTGCAAAAATATTATAATGGCTACCCTTTTGCTAATTTCAATGGATAAATATTTAAAAAATGACTCAGAGGAAGGATAATATTTGTTTTACTTGATAATGAGGACATATATTTTTAAAAGCACGTGGATGAACTAGATACATGACAACTTACGAAAAAATGATAAGAAATGTGATCATGGCAATGTACTCATTTAAAGTGCACTAAATTACCGAATAACGAACAATGAGATACACTCGTACCTCTTGCCCAAGAGAAATTTTCTTAACTCTTCAATGACCATTACTTCATCCCATGTTGCTTCAGACTCGTGGCCCAGCTGATGGAGCATGTTACTGAAGACATTACTCATGTTAGGAGTGAGGGACAAGGAAACGAATGCCCCACATTGGAATTGCCCTTTCAGATTGTCATACGCCATTTTTGCAAGAGTGGTCTTGCCTACTCCCCCAACGCCAACTATGGAGACAACTCTGAGCTGTTTCTCGTCTGGTGCCATCAGCAATTGAACTAGTTCCGAAGTCTTTTCTTCGGTACCAACTAGCTCTGTCGTCTTTCTGTACAGGGCTGCTAACCGAAGGCTGTCGACAGTCTGTTGTATAGGCCTTGCAGCAATATTATGGACCATATACCTGTCACGACGCTCACTAACCTGCTTGATATGATTTTTGATGCCTCTGATATTAGCGCCTATCTTGTGACGGATCTTGGCTCTTGTCAGTAGGTTGATGGTTTTCTCGAAGAAACCCCGGAAGCTGTGCTGATCTGTTCTCGCTGGCGTGTGGGTCTCGATGCGCACCATGAAGGTGTCGACGCTGTCCTCGATATCGTAGGACAGCTCTTTGACCTCTCTTGCCCAGATCTGGACTTGGTGATCGGGTGGCTCGTCTATGGGAGCCTCGGAGATCTTGAGCAGAGCGGCCTCCATGCTCTCCAGCTCGGCCTTGAGGAACATGATCTCGCCCTTGATGTTCTTCTGCAGCTTGTACTCCTCCGTGAGCAGGTTGGCCAGCTTGGGCAGGAGGGTGCTCATAGCCCCCGTCACGACCTGCATTCTGACTACGTGCTCGGGCACTCCCTGATCACCTGCAGGCCGGCAAAGTCCAACACCCGAGCATCAGACTCTCAAAGCGCAGAAACTTTCGTGGCAGCAGGGGAACAGTAACAAAGTCATCTGGCGCCAGCAAACTCTTACAGTCAGAAAAGGAAGCAATCAACGAGGAGGAGCAAAACCGAGCAGAACCCTACAAGTTCAAGATCTGGAAGGTATATATATATCTGTCGGAACCTGGAGAGATCAAGATCTTCGACATCTGAATCTCAAACCATGGAAGCTGCAGGGGCGAGAAGACATCAGAGGATAGGAAGGCATGAATTGGACGCCAAATCTGAGTACGGAAGCACTATGGACGTCAAGATTGAAGCGAGAGAGTGCAGGGGAAGGCGGGAGGACGCAGGGGAAGGCAACCAATAACGGTGCCCGCCAGTAGACGCGTCTTCGCGCTTGGATGATTGGATAATCATCATGGACCGGTAAACAGCGGTCGTTGTGGAAAAAAGTGTGACGAGCTTGGATGATTGGATAATTTAAAATATTGAGAAAAATCCACACTGACATATAATTTAAGATGGAGTACGTACACCTAAAATGGCATATTTCTTTTCGAGGTCATAAACGCGTATGCACACACACACTGGAAGTTTTTTTTAGAAACCACACACATTGGAAGTTGGAACACACCACCGCAGCCCCAACCAGAGCAAGCTTACAGTCTGGGGCACAAGTGCGGTGCAGCTAGTAATTCCTGGCGCTGTGACGCTGTCCTCGTGTTCCTTTCCTCTCCTTTTATTTAGGAGTAGAACACTGATTGGAGAAGGATGGCCGGCATTTCTGCAATCTTTTTTTACAGGCTGCGGCGCTGGGCCACTAGAAACCATCCTTCGTTGCAAGTGTCGTGCAGTTGTGGTTCAGTGATTTTGGATGCCTGGTTCTGAATTTAGTTTGTAGTCGCATATTGGTGCAACGCAGCAATCCAGTTGTTTCTCTCACACTTCTATTAAGAAATTGTAATAATAGAAAAATCCAGTTCCTACAGATTACTCATGAAATGTTTAACTTTCTATCGCACGTTATTTAATTCACGTCTCACAAATTGTTGAATATACACCGTGGAGGAGTGCAGAGGACTAGTTTAGGACATAATGAAAAATAATAAGAAACCGGCCTGGGCTCGTTGTGCTAAAATGCCTCCATGGGCTGCAAAAGGCTCGCACCAATCCATTTCAGCCCACGCCGCCGCCAGCCACCTCTTGTTTTGCACGAGCCCCGCCACGATCGCTTCCTTGGTGCCGTCCGTGTTCACATTTTGATTTTGTGCTTCTGTTCTCCTACCCTAGTTGCACTTCTTTTAGGCTGCTTCGCCTTTGTAGTGTGTAAAGCCCTTAAATTGTTTTTCTTTTCTGAAAACAAATAGTAAACACTTGCCTATCTGCATGGAAAATGTTTTCTTTTTTTTTGTGTGACAGAAACAGGCTAATCCAATCTTGACATGGGCAGCAACATTAGGACGTTCCTTACACTCGATCGGACATGACTCTACGAAGGAGTATTAGTCCTTCACAGTTAGTGCGACGTCGCCATAGCTCGTTGATGCACTTTGACGCCACCATCGCGGACGGGCATAACACTGTTCTGCATGCGGTGATCCAATTTTGAGCGCACCAACGCAATTAGTGACTTAAAATGCACAATGGCAAAGAGGATTCGTGTCCGGAGCCATACAATATGTACATGTAACCATTACTATCAAACAAAAATCAAGGGATCTAGATGAGACCAGCCTGATGTGCACAAAGTTAGATATAACGATGGAGTAATGTACAACATAATTTACCAGTTAAAGTTGCATTACATAACCACAGTATCCAACAAGGTCTCCACAACGTACATTATTACTAGCCAGGCCGACAACTACTATTTCAGTCCGATGCAAATTAATAAATCGAGTCGATGCAAGCAAAATGTCTGGAAACAGAATAGCGGGTAAATTAAACATGTACTAAAATTATAAAAAACCAGTCGATGTGATATAATGGCATGAGATTTGACACGTACGGTGGGAAAACACTTGCGCAGGGGACAAGAGTGCAGCGCCCATCAGAGTTGCATCTTGAGAAGATCTATGTCAACTCTGTGTTTGTCAGGGATGTAGCTAGGGTCTTTGTTTTGTGATAACAGACTTCACGTTTGTCTGCTCATTTTCGGGGGCGATCCCCCCTGTAAGAGGTCTTCCTTTTTTTGTGTCACCGTATCTGGTACCATACGGCGTTCTCTTTTTCTTTTTATTTGCAGCACGGGCTTGTTGGGGTTCTGACGTACTTGATCTCTCATAGCAGCTTCCATGTCCATCACAGATTTAGCCGTGCTGTGAGCGCAGTCGACGATGGCATCGAATTGCACGAGACAAGTGAGAAACTGGATGCCAAAATTGACGCCGCCAAACTCAGACTCCGTTTGCTTGGCCTTGAACTCTAGCCGAAGTCTTCGAAGCTGTGGCATGGCTCCTTCTTTGAACTGCAGCCCCATCCCCCCAGTACCCCAATAACTGTCGCACAGGAACACCCTAAGGCACCGAAACCTGTTCTCGCTGATGATGATTCGTTCTGTCATACATTCACTTTCAAGTTTGAGAAAGATTAGGTTGGGTAGGTTGCCGAGGATACAGAGACCTTCAGTGTCTAGGCTTTTCACTCTGATCCTCAAATGCGTGAGTTCAATGAAAGAGGGCGACATATTCCTTGGAACTCTTGGTTGTCTTTCCTCAATTCTCAGCTCTAATTTTTGAAGGTGACGTGGCCTCTGTTGGGCCCAGCAATCTATGAGTCGGTCAAGAACGGATCCATATATAGAACAACCACGTATGCTTAGGGACTGAATGTCGGAATTCCCTATTGCACCAAGCAAATCCGTCAGAACGTTTCTTCTTTGCGCCGACACTTCCCCATAAAAATTAAATGCTAACCTCCTCAACCGCTTTGACTGATTGATTACCTTTGCCAACCTGTCAGCATCATCACTTACACCAACACGAATCGTTGATAGTTCCTCCAGTGCTTGCGTCTCCCCGATTCCTGTCGGCAGCTTGACCTCGTCAGCAATCAGAGAGACTAGCTTCCTACTTTTAAATGCTGGTAACTCTATGAACCCCCTCCTGTTGCGCCTTAAACCTACGGTTTCCAGGTCCTCCAGTTCTATTATATTCTGGGGCAGAGACCCGAAATGGTTACCTGGTAACTCTTTGAACCCCCTGTTGCGCTTTAAATCTACGGTTTCCAGGTGCTCCAGTTCTATTATATCCTGGGGCAGAGACTCGAGACGGTTATCTGCAAGTCCCAAGTATCTCAGCTGTGACAAACGTCCAATGTTACGCAGATCATCTTCGAGAAAATCCCAAAAATCTTTGAGATCAAGCACCTGTACATGTATGAAGTCCCAAAGACAAAGCAACCGCCAAGGCCCCTCAATTCTGAGTGATCGGACTTTTGAACATTTTTGCTGCTCGGACACCAAGCTACCCGAATTAACGCTGGAATCGAGTTTCCAAAACACACCTTGCAGTCCCGACTTCACAAAGTCCTCTTCACTGGACAGGGACGTGATGAAATCATGAACATAATGATTGATTCTACAACCGGTGGGCAGAAGAGCATAATCCTCAGCATCAACTGGTTCAATCAGTTTCCTTGTGATAAGCTCGAAAAAGTAGCTCTCCCCTGTTTCCCACCAAGTTTCCAGGCTTCTTTTTGGAAGAAACCCTTCAGCTGCCCACGTCCATATAAGTCGATCCTTCTCCACCACACGGTTGGCAGGGAAATGGCTAAAATACAGAAGACAAGTCTTCATATCAGGGGAAAGATCAGCATATATCTTTCTCATGTAATCTTCACTGGGCTGAACCCTCTCTGCTTGATTCAGGCGCTCATCGTAATATATGTCGGACAACCATTGCTCCCTTGGCATATGTCTCGGTCCAAAGGTGCGCATTTCAGACTTCCGCACCACGCTTGGTAAGTCCGCCTTCTCCACTTGTGCATTGAGCTTTTGAATTCGGTCAATAAAGTCATGCGGCCAAACCCTCTTCACATTAGACACACCACTGCCCTTTTTGTGGACTGAATGGAGCATGATATCACAGATAGAGTCATCAATGTCATATGTCAATTCCCTCATTTGATTCCTGCACTCCACCAGCTCTTTGTTCAGACCTGGCGTGTGTGACAGCTGCTTAAGAAGAGCGTTCATGACTAGGAGCTCCTCTCTTAGCAACGTCAGCTCCTGCTCATCGTTGCTGCCTGTGAGCTCAGTGTACTGCTCCCCCGTCAAGGTTGCGAGCTTCGTGAGAACAGAGTTCATTGCCCCGGTGAAAGAACTAACCATGGCGTCCTCCATTGCAAATGACAAATGTCCTGCACCAACCGGTAATTTTTTTTTAGCTTCCAGTATCGAGGAATTAATTGTACTAAATGCGGAGTACTAACTAACAAGCTGAATATAGCTTCTTCTATGATACTCCCTTCGGTTTTAAATTATTGACACCGTTGATTTCTAACATCAATTTTGACCATTCATCTTATTCAAAAAATTTGTTCAAATCTATAAGATTTTATTATTATTTGATTTATCATTAGTGAAATTTAGATCACGACTAATAATTTTACACATTGAGACAAATTTTTTGAATAACACGAATGGTCAAAGTTTATGTTAAAAGTCAACGATATTAATAATTTAAAACCGGAGAGAGTATTGAGTAGTGTGTCATACTCAAATTCTATCTGTTACTGGGCCCTCAAGATCTCGTAATGAAAGGACGTAGGGAACCAAGCAACACGGGTCAAAATAATTTCACGGTGGACTACGTGTGAGGTAAGGAAAGGAGTATTACACGTACTATCTTTTTGCTTATATAAGGCACCTGCGTTAATTTGATATGGAGCAACCTGTTTTCTTATCAAGCAGCGCAGTTGTTTTATATGGTCTCTTTTACGGTAGTGTGTAATCAATTGTCTTACTCTGTAGGAGGCAAAATACGAAATCAATCTGAACACTTCCTTCTTTAGGACAACAAAAATAAAATAATTCCATTAACAGGCCACTCCTATTTGCGTAACTAATTGTATTCACCCTCACACGCTTGCCAATCTCGATTCCTTCTCTCATTTCTAAAAGGCAAATTCTACGGTAGACAAATGTGGTCCGTCCATTTGCACAAATCTCAATGCGAAAATGGTTCTTACACCTCCTTGAAGGTAAAAGTACTAAAATAATTAATAATTATTATAATATTTAGATTGGAAGAGAATCAACAAGTTATGAAAAGAGATGCATGCAACAGTTAAGAAAACTAAATCCTTCATCTTTGAAAATAAATGCATTTAATATGTTTGGAAAGTTTCATGTATTGATATGGAAAAATATGTTTGAAAATCAACATGGTAATATACTTCCTATTTTATTTTTTTCCTTCCAAAATTTAACGGCTCAGATTGCTTCGGTGATTCACCTCCCAGGAGGTGAAAGTAGAGGAATTAGTCTACCTTTGCGGGGCTCTTCTAAAATCACGAATGCGATTCTGTTTCCATCTTCACATGTACTTCATGTATTTTTTTTTCCTTAGAAACTACTCCTGCCATCCCAAGTTATAAGTCACTCTGGATAACTCAAGTTTTCTCAAATTATAAGTCGTTCTCACTTTTCTATACATATTTTTCTCTTCCTAATATATCTCCACTATATATCTCTCCTCATCGTTTTCAGAATGAAAGCAATGGAAATTGCGTGAAATATTAGATTGGATTGATTGAGGGGCCTGAGTACATATATATAGAGGAGTGGAGATCTCGTGGTTTATGGAAACAGCACCAGGCGAGATCTCCCTCAAAACCCTAATCAACCCTAATAGGCCGACTAAACCTGGCCCAGGCCCATACACGCATACACATGTACATTCTAACACCCTCCTACAGTCACAGCATCGATGGAGCGGACGTTGAGACTGTATCGAAACTCCGTGAAGACAGCAGTGGGCAAGCCTTTGGCGACGATGTCGGCGAACTGGGACGTCGTCGGGACATGGAGGACGCGGACAGCATCAAGGGCCACTCGTTCTTGAACGAAGTGAAGATCAATCTCAATGTGCTTGGTACGCTGATGCTGAACGGGGTTGGAAGACATGTACACGGTGCTGATGTTGTCACAATACACTAATGTGGCATGATGTAGAGGTCTATGCAGTTCAGACAACAACTGACGCAACCAGGAGGCTTCGGCGACGGCGTTGGCGACTGCGCGATCCTCAGCTTCAGCACTGGAATAGGAGACCGTGTTCTGGCGCTTGGAAAACCAGGAGTTTAAATTGTCACCAAGGAACACAGTGTAGCCTGAGGTGGACTTACGAGTGTCAGGACAACCAGTCCAGTCGGCATCGGAGTAGACAACAAGATCGGTCTGACTGGAGGCTCGAATATGCAATCCCAACTCCAGTGTGCCACGGACATAGCGCAAGATGCGCTTCAAAGTTGCAAGATGTGGCTCACGCGGGTCGTGCATGTGGAGGCACACTTGCGGCACGACATAAGCAATGTCCGGCCGTGTGAAAGTGAGTTCTTGCAAAGCTCCTGTAAGGCGGCGGAAATCCATAGGATCAGTAACGGGGCCGCCATCAGCTGAGAGCTTCGTGTTGACATCAACCGGAGTAGAGCACGGCTTGCAATCTGCCATGCCAGCACGACCTAAAATATCCAGCATGTACTGATGTTGTGATAAGAAGAGGCCACACTTGGTGCGCTGGACTTGCATTCCTAGAAAATGATGAAGCTCTCCCAAATCCTTCATCGAGAATTCCCGCTGAAAAGCAGCAATGATGCGCTGGCGCAAATCCGCTGAGGAGGCAGTCAGCACAATATCATCCACATACAGCAGGAGGTAGGCAGTCTCAGAACCCCGACGGTAGACAAACAAAGATGTATCTGTCTTAACCTCAACAAAGCCCATCTGGAGGAGAAATGTGGCAAACCTACTATACCAAGCAAGGGGCACCTGTTTCAGACCGTATAAAGACCGATTCAAGCGGCAGACGAAATCAAGGCGAGGTGTCCTCAAAACCTGCTGGTTGGGCACAATAGACTGTCTCAGAAAGTGTCCCATGGAGAAAGGCATTCTTCACATCAAGCTGGTGAACTAGCCAACTGCGAGAAACAGCCAAAGAGAGAACTATGCGAACTGTAGCAAGCTTCACAATGGGGCTGAAGGTCTCATCGTAATCAAGACCTGGGCGCTATGTGAAGCCGCGAAGAACCTAGTGCACTTTGTAGCACTCGAGAGAACCGTTTGCTGAATTTGTGCTTGAAAATCCACTTGCCAGTGACCATATTGGAGCGTGGAGGCCGCGGGACAAGATCCCAAGTGTGGTTGGCAGGCAAAGCTGAGAACTCCTCCTGCATAGCTGCACACCAATGGGGATCAGCAAGAGCTGCTCGATATGTCCATGGGATGGGCGACAATGATGTCGCCTGAAATGCAGCTGGTTGCCGAAAACCAGCTTTCCCATGCGTCCGCATGGCATGCTGGTTGACTAAAGGGACTACGGGAACCGCCTTAGGAGAAAATTGAACAGTGGACTCCGGCGGGGATGATGGCGGAGCAGCCAGAGTCTCATCCGGTGGAACCTATGCCGGGACAGCCAAAATCTGTCGGGGACGGCAGTGGGTGTCGCTTGTAGACCAGGCCAGCCCAGCGCTGAAAGCCAGGCGGAGGGCCAGTCGGGCCAGAAGCAGCCAGGCTAGAGTGGCTATACTGAGAAGCCAGGCCGGCCAAGCCATGCCAGGGGACGAAGGAGCTGGGTTGGCCGGGCCGACCAGACCAGGGGACGCAGGAGCTGGGTTGGCCACTGGTGGTACCCAGACTGTCGATGCGTCGGATCCCAGGGGAGCAGCAGCAAGCCAGGGGGCGCTGCTCCCTGGAATGGTGGCCGCACGTGGCTGTGCGGTGGCGGCGCCGGGAGAACCTGCAGGAGTAAAAAATGACGGCACTGGGAAAGCCAGCATAGGTTCAGTGCTGTCCAAAAACTCGGAAGTCCTGTGGTGTGGGACGAGTGGAATCCTCGGAGAAAGGGAAAGATGCCTCATCAAAGATGACATGTCGGGAGATGATGATCCGGTTGGAAGACCGGTCAAGACAGCAGTAGACTTTGTGATGGGGAGGGATACGAGGAAAACACACAAGGAGCGGGAGGCGTGTTTATGAGGAGCAGTGGCGGAGAGGTTGGAGTAGCAACGGCACCCAAAAACACGAAGATGCTCATATGAGGGTGGAGACCCGTAGAGCACCGTACGAGGAATGGAGAAATTGAGTGCTTTGGTGGGAAGAATATTGAGGAGGGTGGCGGTGGAAAGGGCCTCAACCCAATAGGCTTGTGGGATACTAGCCTGGAACAGGAGGGTGCGAACAACATTATTGATGGTACGAATAATGCGTTCGGCTTTGCCGTTTTGTGGAGAGGTGTAGGGGTATGACATTCGAAGCTGGATGCCGTGACAAAGGAAGAAAGCATGGGAAGTATTGTTGTCGAACTCGCTATCATTGTCGCACTAAATACCCTGAATGGTGACACCGAACTGTGTAGCAACATAAGCAAAAAAGTTAGACCGGGTCAAAAAGGTGTCGGACTTGAGCCGTAGCGGAAAAGTCCAGAGATAGTGCGAGAAATCATCGAGAATGAAAAGATAATACTTTCAACCGAAGACACTAGAAATGGGTGATGTCCACAAATCACAATGTATTAATTGAAAATTATGAGTGGTTCTGGAAGACGACGTATGAAAGGGTAAATGGATACGACGCCCCAACTGACAAGCATGACATAATTGGTGACTAGCACTCTGGTGACTAGCACTCTTATTACAGGAATAGCAGCTGATTGTGCTAGCCTAGACAGGACTTTAAGACGCTGGTGCCAAAGTGAAGGGCTGGAAGTGGCGAGGAGGGCAGAGGCAAACTCCGGGAGCTGCACGGGTAAAGCGGTTCGGAGCTGTCAGATCTAACGATCTCTCTCCGAGAGCGAAGATCCTTCACAGAACAGCCAAGGGGGTCAAACTCCACAGAACAATTGTTATCGGAAGTAAACTGGCTAACATAAATGAGATTCTTAATAAGGCCCGGTGAGACGAGGACATTATTGAGATGAAGGTTATGAGGTAAATTGGTAACGTCAGTGGAAGTAACAAGATGCCCATTACCGACAACAATATGAGGTGGTGGTGAATGTGGAGGATGAGAGATAGTGACTATACCAGCGTCAGATGTCATATGGTTGGAGGCGCCGGAGTCGAAGTACCAATTGTTGGATGGGGGCTGCTGGAGTGACATCGTCTAGAAGTTTGCAGCCAAACTTGGCGCGTCCCAGCTTGGGGCGCTGATGCCGGGGTGTGAAGAACGGCTGGGGGCAGTGCCCACTGCTGCACGCCAGGGTGAACACCCAACCTTGCTGTGCGCCGGCTAGCAATGAATTGGGGACCTGCTGGCTGCTGCACACTGGCGAGAAGAGCGTGAGGGTGTGGAAGCGTCGACCCTCGGGGTCCAGGCCACATGTTGATGGACCTGGTCCAAGGCTGTTGGAGATTGGGCCACCACGGGCCCCCTGGAGCGGTGGGTTGCTACCCACCATTGGCAGCTTGGCCACAGCCACCACCACCGTGCTCGCCACACCGACCGCGTTTGCTCCCCCACCGTTGGAGGGCTGGGGCGGACCATGCGGTCGTTGCTGTGGAAGTGCGGCCAGGGCTGGGATTGGAAAAGTAGCAATTGGCCATGACTCGCTGGAGGGGGCCGCAGTCCTAGCATGGAGAGCAGTGGCCGGCGCGGTCTCCTCCATGGTGAGCTCTTCAAGGAGAAGATCATTGCGAGCCTGCAAAAAGGAAGGGAAGGGTCGTCCACGTCGAAGATGGAGCCCGATTTGTTCAAAGCGGCCGTTGAAGCTGAGGAGAAGGTTGAGGACAAGTGTGCGATTCTGGATAGGCTCGCCAAGGTCGCGAAGGGCATCTGCCATGCCCTTGAGTTTCTGGCAGTAGGTGTCCATGTCTTGATCCCCTTGCTTGGAGTTGTGGAAGGCCACGTGAGGTGGATGGCACGGGTTTCACGATTTCCGCGAAACTGGGACTCGATGGTGAGCCACGAGGTGCAGGCAGTGTGACCCGACTCGATGGCGGTCTCGGCGAGAGCGTCGGTGATTATGCCAGCGATCCAAGACTGGACGACACAGTCCATCCAGACCCAATCCGGCGAGGTGGGGGCGATCTCACTGGAGAGAACGTGACTCTCCAGGGAATAGCGACCGACGGCGAGAAGGAAGGGTTCGCGCTAGCGTCCATAGAACGTCAAGGAGATGTCAAGGACGAGTGGCACGAGAAGACGTATGTTCTGCACAGCGACGGCTTGGACGTGCAGGTTGAGCAGGGCAGTGGCCTCATGCTGGAGAAAGGCATCGCAGAGAGGAGCGACGTTGCCGACGGCAGGGATGCAAATGTCGTCGATCTCTTCCTCTTCGGAGCCGTCGACGAGGTCATCATCATTAGGAAGAGGCTGGGTCGCTGCACGTTCGAGAACGACGCGATCCAATGCCGCGCGGAAGCGAGCGTTGGCGACGTCGCGCTCGGCCTGAGCCTCGGCGGCCAGCGCTCGACGTCAAGGCAAGGCCAGCGTCGCGG
>BCLF01000175.1:93147-107202 GCA_001602275.1 Zoysia japonica | reverse complement strand
TCAGGAATGAACCCCTCGGCTGCCCATCTCCGTATCAAACGATCTTTCTTTATGGTGTAATTTTCTGGAAAAGTACTCAGGTACAGAAAGCAAGCCTTCACAGGCGGGGCCAGATTAGCAAAACAGATGTCCAGTACATTTCTCATTACACCTGATTCTTCAAGCTTCCCCAGAGGTCTCAGATCAGCAATAAGGTTTGTAGCTAATAACCCAGCTGTAACAATGATGGCCAATGGGAAGCCACGACACATTCTTAACATGTCATGACAATTATTTTCAAAGTCCGCTGATCTGTTTTCTGTTTTAGCAGATATTGGAGAAAGAAGTAAACTTCTGGAATCCTTCTCATCAAGACCTTTAATCTCATAGATAAAATCAGTGGGACGTACAGAGCATGATATGGACACACCCTTGACACGAGTTGTTGTTAATATACGACTTCTGAGATCATTATTAGGTAAAGCACAGTTGATAACACTCCAGGCATGATTATTCCGAATGTCATCAATTAAGATGAGATACCTGGCACATGAAGATAAAAAAGTATTATCAGAGACAAATGTTATAGCATCAGTAATGCATTATCAACTACTAATGTCTGGCGAAAGAATAGATATCTACATTACCTAGCTGGTTTTGTTCCAAATTATTTTTATTTATCTTGGCAATGTTTTCCATTCTGTGCCTATAATTTATATCTGATCAACAGTAATAATTTGGGTGTTTAAAATGCTTAAGTGCAGAACCAGGGCAACATCTATCAAAACCGAAGAGGAGTTTTACAGCAAACCCACAATAATGCACACAGTTCATAATCTCGTAATTTACTGGTATCATAGCTATCAGAAAGAAGTGTAACGAGTACCACACAGAGAGCACAGAAAATGGAAGTACGGCAAACTTGTAATAGCCATGTTTCTTTTGGTCAAATGAACAAAACAGTTTGTTTCATTTTATTTTGGCTCGTTATGTGGCGACGCAGGTGCCGGTACCGCCAAACGGAGAGCACACCTTTGCCAGGGCCCATAAGCAGAAGTGAACATGGATGAAATTTCCAAACGTCATACATACTCCCTCCGATGTCGCCGTTGACCTTTATAATCAACTTTGACCTTTCGTCTTATTCAAAAAATTTACTCGAATATGTAAAATTTTAAGTTGTGATTCAAATAACTCTAATGATAAATCAAATTATATCAAAATATATAAAACTTATCAAAAAAAATTAAATAAGACGAATGGTCAAAGTTAAATTTAAAAGTCAACAGCGACATTAATTAAAAAACAGAAAGAGTACGTAAATTTTAACTAGTGTTACTTTTCCCTATAATCCCCCCCCCCTAAACCCTCGTTCCTCTCATTCCGTAATTAATTCGCTGGATCAAATCTATGTCAAGGAAATACTTAACACTATTACAGTATCTCTTGCTGCTTTGGTTCTTTGCAATTTGCAAGTGAAGTGTCTGTGTTCGTTATTCTTGATTTGGAACTTTTTCAATAAAACATGGATGTAGGTGAAATTCAACTTTAGGATGTGAGTAAATGGCTCAAAATGGCGAGGGTTAACCACAGACGAATCAGATAAAGTCATATGGCAACAAGTGGAATTCCCCACAAGACTTAACAGAGGAAGACTCACCCGAAGATGGGCCTAGGAGGCCCGACAGAAGGGTCGGCCGACCTGCCATTGGCGCTTTTTCCGGACGGCCTCTACGTGTTGGCTCTCCCGCGTATTTTGGAGACTCTCCACTTCAACACACACCACTATTTTGGATTTTCTACTCATACTCCATTAGGTCTCCATTGTTAGAGTGCCATTAGGCCTAGGAAGTTCCTCCATAGCTTCCAAGTCATTTTGGAGAAGTTAAGTGAGTATATTTCTCATGTATCTTTTGTTGCTATATTGATTTTGACCATGAATAAAGATATAGTTTTATTTTATTATGTTTCTCTTAGTATATTTATATTTATATTTATAGGCAAGTTGTACTTGTTTGATGTATTTATCTATAGACCTAGATATGATTACACTAGGTAGAGTTTACTTATTATATTAGTCAATGCATGTTTAAGCGTTTATGCCACGGCATCGGTTCAATGTGTTGCTTAGTATGCCTTAGTTCTAGCTTTGCTATCCGGAAGGATTAAGGTGTAATTGGGTAATGTGGACATGGTATTCAGATTATTCACCTTCACTGAATGCAGGTGTACCCATGATCTGTAGAGGTAGGTACAGGTGATGACAGCCCCGTCCGTCTACTGTAATCCATCATGTTCGGGTATAACGGGCTTTTTAATGCTGGTGCACTTTGACTTATTAAACCAAGACAGAAGGCATCATCCTAGTAGTGTCTGGGTGCCTCTGGAGTTAGGTGTAAAATATATTTAGACTAGATATTGTGTATACTCATGAGACTAGTTGAGGAAATACAATGAGAGCTAGACTTGTCCATATGCTTAGCACTCATTTGTATTAAGAATAGAGTAGAGTAGTGATCCGATGTGTGTGTCCACTATCATGTTTATATATACTTACCCTATTTAGACTTAGTTATTTCAATATGAGTAGTATTATCTAAAATTAGTCCTAAAAATATTTTTCTATCCTTGAATGCTGCCTATGCCTTCCTTTGGAATAAATACCATACCTCGAAATACTCCTAGGTGAATACTACAATGGTAATTCTATGCACTTTCAAAATCCTATCTGACGTAGTATGAATTTACCATTGGCTAGTATTTATGTCATCTTCACGATGATGCAACGAACGCCAACACCTCCTAGGAGGGAAACAAAATCACTTAGTCTATTTTAAAAGGACTCGACCCTAACGAATACGAACCGTTCATTTACACTAGTCTCGAGGATTTAATTTTTTTTTACCTCCTAAGAGATATTTTTTAATAATATTAATTACTGAATAATTCAATTTAGAAAGTAATTAGTGAGTTTTGCAGGTGATGGTAATCAAGGGCATGTTTCCTTATATAAATCAATGGTTGAGATCAAATTCATGCCTTACCTCTGTAGAGATGAAACAACATCACTTGGTCTATTTTAAAATGACTCTTTTATACACTGATCTCCAAACACCACCAAGTATTTTTTATAAAACGGACAATAAAAACTACATGCATAACTCTAGTTTTTAATAACACATAGTGGATCCAAATGGACCCTGAGCTGTAATTTTTTAACCCAGAAAGCGTGCGTGTGATTATTTACACAGAGGAGCTAGGGTGGACGGAAGGACCATCTATACAGCGGTGGTGGCTCTAGGGCCAAACTTCCACTGGCATGAATAAGTACGAAACATAGGACAATTTAGTGCCCAATCTTCCACTAAGGGTATGGCAGGATTAAGTTGCTATTTACCTCCGTTCCTAAATTCTTGACACTTTTGATTTTAAACACCGTATTTGCCCATTCATCTTATTCAAATCTTTTTTACAAATATAAAAATAAATTAGTCATATTTAAAGCATCACTTATGATAAAAATAATCGCAAAAAAATAAATGAAATTCTTACAAATTTTTTTAATAAAACGGAGAGTCAAACATGAAATCTAAAAGTTAAAAGTGTCAAGAATTTAAGGATGGATTAATAAGTAATTATAATAGAGGGTTTCTAATGTCTAAATAGTAGTCAATTGTTTTGGAGAATACTCTTCAGTAGTTTGGATCTAACAAGGTGTATCTGTTATCCTCCATTCACGACTACTGGCCAGTATTCTGTTAGTCCAAGGGTATCAGGAAAATAATAATATATAAACCAGTCCCGACACCTACTCTCCTAGGGTTACACAGGCCATGGCTGAAGATGAGGCAGGTCTGAGCCTACTTTTCAGTGTCGGACTGCAGTAAGTAGATTTTAACTGGCTAAGGGCTGCTTTTACATAATTAAATGGTTTATGTTACAATCTCTACCAAACACTTAAAAACCATAAGTGTTTATGTCCATAATCACTTTTGCATTTTGTATTACCACCATAAGATGCAAATATTAACTTTTTACCACTTCTTCCTTTTCACCACCTACTCCCTCTGTTTCTAAATTGTTGTCACCGTTAACTTCTAGCATCAAATTGAACTATTTTTTAATTTTTTTTATCATTAAAGTTATTTGAATCACAGTAATTTAGGAACGAATGAAATATAATCTGTATTAGATAAGTTGCTTTGCCAAATAATTTTGACATAAGAAATATATTATACGGATAAGTTAGTAAGTAATTTTCATAAATAGTCCAAATTATACGCTATTTTTTGAATAATGATAATCTCTACCAAATGGTCCCTGAATTAGTACTTCAAATTCTAAAACTATGCTCAGAATACTGTCCAACGAAAATACTGGCCATTATTTTTGACAATAAAGTGATCTTACAGTAATACATAATCAAATAAATTGTTATATCTAAACCATGATACTTCAAGTCTACTAGTATCATGGTTTATCATAAAACTCCACAAAACAAAACATTAAAAAGGCTTTTTTTTATATGCCTCCTATTTTAATAAAAAAATTATCAAGTAAAGAAGCAAATAGTTCAAAGTGAAGGTAAAATAATTGGAGTTGTTAGAAAATCTCTAACAGTGATATAAGAAATGACTTATAAACTGATTTAAGGATTTTTTAAAAATTCATGTAAGCTAAAAATTTCTCATTTTCCAAAAGTTCCCAATATAAAGAAGGGTGACGAGAGAGATGGACAAGAGGTGGAAGGGCAGGAATAATCTCATTTATAGAAAGATTTTTGGAATGCCCCAAAAAAGGAGGTAAATCTGACAATGGAGAGGTATTTTGGGGACAGTGAAATTTAGTGAGTGAATATTTGTAACTATTGGAGGTGTAGTTTTATGGTTCGTTCCTAAAATATTATTTTAAGTTGTGTGGATTGGGATTTGTTGGAGATGCTCCTAAATAACTTAAGAAATAGAAATGCCAGTGATATGTCCGAACTCCACTGATAAGATATGCCTATTCTATTTCGTAATTTGCTATTCCTAAATTTCATGTGTGCACTTGCTGATCTTACTTTTAGGAATCTAAAAAATATTAATTAAGAAATATGTGCCTCATGTAAAGCGTTTGGAAGAAAACATTGCAACAGTTACCGGGAAAAGTCAAACTAGCAAGAGATTTCCGTAAGAGCCCAAGAAAGTAATGAGTTGTGGATGAAGATCAATGGATCGATAAGCAAAGGTTTTATTCGCATAGTAGTATTTTGATCAATAAAACTACAAGGGCTGGTTTGGTACCATAGATTTATGGAAAAGATTAAAAGCACGGACCTCTTGTTTTTGAGGAACTCCCAGAGTTGACGAATGACCTCGCGCTCAGTCAAAGAGGCTTCGGTACCATGACCAACCATCTCTGGATTTACTTGAAGGAACACATCCATCAGGGCAGTTCTGGATGAATTTCGACCCACAGTGACGGAAGCATGGCAGTCGAACTTCCCGTCAAGCTCTTCATATACCTTCGTGGCTACTGTAGTCTTGCCGAGGCCATCCATTCCCAGTATGCAAACAACCTTCCTATTCTTCTGCTCGACTTTCAATAGCTCCTCCATAATCTTTTCTCTCGGATCTCTGAGACCAAAGAGGACGGGCCTTTCCTCCAGGAGCAGCCGAGGATCAACTGCGACTTTCTTTCTACCTGAAGCAACATTATGATCCGCGTCAGAAGTAGGCGCTTTTTGGAGAAGATTGTACCTTCTACAGCGGTCACGCGCTTCTTCGATCTTGGCCCTGAATTCCTCGATTTGTTCTTCAAATTCCTTCTTTGATTCTTCCAAGCTGGCAGCAAGTTTCAGATCAATCCAGTCTTCTATCAAGTAGATCAACCCGCGGATCTGCCTTATCCACGCTGTAACTTGTTTATGCGTTGCTCGACCTCCGGCAAATTTGTTCCCATGATCTATTTCTCCTTCTCCCACTCAAAACAGGAACATTTGTAATGGTCTTTTTTCTCCAATCTCCATCTCAACAAGCGAACAGCTCAACAACTAGAAATAACTGAAGGATAGAAGTGTGTGCACCCCTTGTGTAGGGGCCAGGGTTGAACTAACCATTGGAGCTATAGTTCGCACCGTTACGACTGGTTTTCGTAAACCCACTACAGTAAATAAACCATCAAACCTGTTATAAATATAAAACTTGAAACTCGTTCTCTACCATTGAAAAAATAATTTTCCCTTTTTATGTCCGTGTTTGATATTTGTTTTTTCTTCTTTGGTATAGTTTAATAAAAAGTCAACTTCTATTTTTCAATATCCGTGCTAATTTTTATGGTGATGGAATATATAGCAATAATTAATTTTTATTATTAGGTCCACAGAAAATTTAACATATATTATGAATTAAAAATTTCAAACTGATTTAATTTATCTTAATTTTTAAATGCGTTAAACAACTTGATAAAATTATAAAAACAAATATCATTAAAAAATATTTTAGGTTACATCTTTGATGAAAAATAGCACACATTGAATTCTCTCATTTTTAAATTATTGCTGTCTATCTGAATTAGCCGCGGTAAAGGGCGTGGCCGACATGTCCTTTCAAAATATAAACCAAACCAGTCTTTATTATACATGATTTCCACGGATTTGTCATTCTCAACTTCAACGCATATTTTTCTCTTTTCAATACACTCTCTCTTTTTAATATACATTTGTAAGATTGATAGTGAAGAGAGTAAAAATTACTAATTTAATTAAAAAAAAATATAATATTTTTTTAATTCTCGTATCAAGAGCTAGATTGACAGTAAAAAGGAGTAAAAATTAATTCAATTTAAAAAAAAGTACAAACTATTTTCTATGTTGATCACAGGCCAGGAAATGGTGCCATGAAGCTCGGATCAGCCACCTTGGCTAATAGGAGTACGCCATACTCCACTACCCGACTGACGCGCTGCTGCGGCTTCACTAGTCGACTGGTCATTACCACATGAGTAGGTTTATACTACTCCTATCACGTCAAAGAAATCTAAAAGTAGGCACTAGGCACTGTGCAAGCAGCGGCTATAGATAGCCAACTCAGGCCCCGTCTTTAGAGTAGTATACTGCTTCCTCCGTCCCTCAATATTTGACGTCCTAACATTATGCGGGAAAACTACTGGCTCTGTTCGGATGTGATTCATACGGCGGGCTGCCGCTGCGCGGGAACTGTTGAGTCAATAATTTTTGTTTGCTACAGGAATCCGCGCCGTAGAAAAACGCCGCAGCCAGCACATCCGAACGCGCCCACTAGTAAGATCAAAACATCGCGTCAGGTGTTGCAGCGGCGTGCGAGTTGAGCTGTCGCTTCAGACAACTGATTGAGAAAAAAGACACGAATCAATTTTCTCATAGTTAGGCTGATTAGCGGGGTCGCATTATGGGAGGCCTCCGTGTCAGAAGTAGTAGCTGGTGGGAGCTGGTGCACTGGCAGGTTGCATCAAAGTTAAAGCTGAGGCTGTGGTGCGCTCCTGCCACGGAGAGGAGAGAGAAGAATAAGAGTGTGAACGCATTAAATTTACGAGAATATTATTGGTACGATTGCATTAAAATTAAAAATTGACAAGTAAATAATAAAAATAAAAAAATACAAAATAACAAGTAAATTGAAATAAAAAGTACATAATGCTACTAGCATTGTCAATTCGTTGTCCTCTTCAAAGTGGCAGGCATGCAGCTGTAAAAAAGCTATGCCCACCACATATCACGACCCACGAGTAGTCACGGACACAGTCCAAAGGACTCACAAGTAGACTAGTAGTCACGGACTCACAGTGCACGTAAGGACCCACAAGTAGTCCACGAAAGCAAAGGTACTGCCTCGTGGAATTTACTTTTACATTGTTGTCTACAACTTTAATTAATAATTTTGATATAATTAATTATTTTTCATGATATAAGTTTTATATACTATAAATATATTTTTTAGTAAACTTAAAAATATAAATATTAAAATTTTAAATTTAATTAAATATATAAAAATTATTGGTAAAAATTTAATCAAAATTTCAAAATAAACTTTTATTGAAACAGTACTGCAGGCAGCCCATCATGCATTTGCGTGCTCTGGCCGTTTGGGGGCCACCAACGACGCGACGCGACGCGATGGGTCTCTTCGTGAAGGACCTAGCGGTGAAAACCGTCCCGCCAGGAAGGGCTGGAAGTGAAGATGAACTGGACAGAGCTCCTTTGACGCGGAATCGAATTATCGAACCCATTGCATGCGGATGGCACCGGAGCCAACGCCTTTGAACCGGTAGTTTCGAAAAAAATAGTTAAAAAATAGTTAAGTACTTTCTGTATTCTTAATTGACGTCTCTCTTGATTTTAATTATCAATTTTTGACTATTCATTTTATTCAAAAAATTAGTTCAAATATGTAAAATTTTAAGTTGTGATTCAAATAATTCTAATGATAAATTAAATTATAACAAAATATGTAATATTTATTAAAAAATTTAAATAAGACGAATGATCAAAATTGATGTTAGAAATCAACGAAAATATTAATTTAAAAATAGAAGAAGTATGATAAAACTCTTGAGCTATTTAATATTATTATATAGTAGATTTCTACAATCCAGCAAAATTTAACATACACACTGCACCTGTTGCTCGCTCTGGAGGACAACGGAGCATTAAGGTGGTGTTTGAAAAATTGATAAGGGTTTTATGCTTAAGAAATATATATAAAGCAATGAGATTTAGGCCTCCCTTATAATGCAGCAATTTTTTTCATTTTCTATCTTTTTCTGTAAAATTGAACTAATTTTTGTAAAAATTTTATGTAATTCTTGTATTAACAAGCCTTAATAAGATGTAGAAATAAAAAATTAAAATTTTTCATTTACTTTTTTAATCTCTTTTTCACTCTATATTTTCACAGATCTAAACACCACCTAAAAGCTCATCAATGGGTTTGGTGGCGAGGCTTGCTCGCCTCGAGAACACAGGAGCGGAATGTCCCATCCATCGGCGCAAAGGCGAGGAGACTCGGTTAGGGCTCGTTCCGTTCCTTAGACTAGGAATTATTTTTGAGAAGATTAATTTTTATATAAAATAAATTATTTTAAGTTAATAGCTTAATTTTTATTTATAAAAAATTTTATTAAGTGAGAATCAAACCTAATCTATATTTGTATTTTGTCTTTCACAGCTTGGTTTTATTGTATGTGACACAAGGTTTGTTTTCGTTTCGAATCATAGAATAAAAAAAATATAGAAATACACATTTGATTCTCACCTTAATAAAATTTTTCATAAATAAAAATTAATCTTTTAATCTAAAATAATTTATTTTATATCAGCAATGATGATGATTTCTGTTCTACCAACCGAACCAACCCTGGTCGTGCGTGCCATGTGCATTGGAAACGACCGCCTCGCGCGTCAGCGCACCGCGCACTGGCGGGGACCGTGAGAAATTTGCGTTTTACACCTTCATTTTAAAATAAATGATATTTTTAACTTTTTAAAATTAATATTTAACTATTTATCTAATTTAAAAATTTTACAAAAATAAAAAAATAAACAAATCAAGTTTAAAGTACTTCTAACAATAAATCATTTCACAATAAAATAAATAATATTTACGCAAATTTTTTAATAAAACGAATGGTCAAATATAGATATTTAAAAATTAAAAAAAAACACTTATTTTAAGACGGAGAGAGTAGTAAAGTGCCGAGCACGATAAAACATACAGATGCATTTCTCTTATTTAAAAATTTATTTAAATATATAAAATTATTAGTAATATTTCAAATGTCACTAATGACAAAAAAAAAATTATAATAAAACAAATTATATTCATATTATACTTTTAATACTCTCTTTATTTCAAAATAAGTGACGTTTTTGACTTTTTGAAATTAACGTTTGATCATTTGTTTTATTCAAAAATTTACAAAAATACAAAAATAAACAAGTCAGATTTAGAACATTTTGGCAGACCTCCAGCTCTTGATTTCCAGATAGAATTAGAGGAGATCTGGTAAACGTTGTGTTCAGAAGAAGTGATTCTTTTTTATTTTATAAAGTAATTCTCTTAAATAAACTAAAAAGCTAAAAACTGAAAAAAATAGTTTATACTCATTCTATGAAGTAATTGTCTATCTTGATTCTAAAAGTTTATCCTTGAGAATAAAAAAAATCACATTAACAAAGAATCACTTCATAGAAGAATTAAGATTGAATAAAAAAAATCAGAAGCTAAAAACTTTGCTAAAAAGGTACTTAAAGTACTTCTAATAATAAATAATTTCACAGTAAAATAAATTATATTTTCACAAATTTTTTAAATAAGATGAAAAATCAAAAGTGAATGTTTGAAAATGTAAAAAAATACTTATTTTGAGACGAAGAGAGAAAAAGATAATTATATTTAATATTAGAAATTAGTGTCGAGAGAGTAATTCATTCCATTTCCCACTCACCGAACGTCACCTAGTTGTAATCACCTCCCTTTCCCTCAGATCCGCCGCCTCTTTTGCCCCTCAGCCTCTTTCCCCCGCGGGGACAAACGGTGACGAACGGAGGAGAGAAGAGAAGAGGCTCCGATGGACTATGTCGGCGCAATCTCGTCTCTCCTAGCCATCATCCAGATTTTGTACTGGCTTCGTTTCTCACACGGAAGCACAGCAGGAGCATGTCGCAGGCGTCTTGTTTTTGATGCCTTCCTCCAAAACGACGGTTAAATCACGACGGAGAGAGTATAGCTTAATAAAAAATCAACTTCTATTTTTTTAATATCCGTACTAATTTTTATGATGATACAAAATATTGTAATGACTAATTTTTATTATTAGGTCATTGCAAATTCAACATATATTATAAATTAAAATTTTCACTCTGATTTAATTTATTTTAATTTTTAGATGCGTTAAATAACTTGATAAAATTTAAAAACAAATATAAAAAAATAGTTTTGTGTTACATCTTTGATGAAAAAAATAGCACACATTGAATTCTATCATTTTTAAATTATGCTATCTATCTGAATTAGGGGTGGTAAAAGGCTTGGTTGACCTATCCTTTCAAAATATAAATTAGCCTTTATTATTAATTAAAATTGATTAAATTTGACTTTTGACAAATTTAAAAATGCTTTTATATTTGTGAACAGAGGAAGTACTCTCTCTGTTCACTTTTACTCTCTTCGTTCAAAATAAGTGTTTTTTTTATTTTCAAACATTCACTTTTGATCATTCATCTTATTCAAATTTTTTTTGTAAATACTATTTATTTTATTGTGAAATGATTCATTATTAGAAGTACTTTATGGTTGACTCGTTTATTTTTGCATTTTTATAATTTTTTTGAATAATATGAGTGATCAAATGTTGATTTTAAAAAATAAAAAATGTCACTTATTTTCTAACCTTCAAAATTTATTCCCCACATACTTTTCATTACAACTCATCAATATACTTTCTCTCTTCTCAACATAATTTTCTTTTTTCTTAACACACATTTCATTTTTTCCAATATACTCTCTTCTTTCAATACACATTTGTCTTTTCTTAATATTTTTTCTTAATTTCTGTGTCATAAGCTAAAATAACAGTAGGAGGTAGTAAAAATTAATTCAATTTAAAAAAGTACAAACTATTTTCTGTGTTGATAACGGGCCAGGAAATGGTGCCGCGGAGCTCGGATCAGCCACCTTGGCTAGTAAGAGGACGCCGTACTGCACTACCCGACAAACGCGCTGCTGCGAATTCACTGACTTATCACTACCATATGAGTAGGTTTGTACTACTTCTACCACGCCAAAGGAATCTACTCGGAGCACGCACTAGGCACTGTGCAAGCAGAGGCTATAGGTAGCCTAGTCTACTGTGGCACGGCCACCAACCCAGGCACGTCTTTGTAGGAATATACTACTGCTACCTTTGCAGTAAAAGTTTATTTTTATATTCAGATTTTATTTAGTATTTATATTTTTAAAATTATTAAAAATATATTTTTATAATATATATAATTTATATTATTAAAATTATTGATCAAAATTATATAAATAAAACTTAGAAATAAATTTCTATTGTAATAGAGGAAGTACGATTTTTAAACCTTCTCGAAAGTGGCAGGCATGCAGCTGTAAAAAGGCCAAGCACACCACATGTCACGACTTTTGGAAACCGGAATAGTGCCGGTAACCGGCTAGGCGGTTTTTAGCGAAAACTAGTACTTCGGTAAAATGGAGCGAATTGATTTTTAAACCTTATTCACGACGCACGAGTAGTCACGAACTCACAGTCCACGAAAGGATCCACGAGTAGTCATGGACTCAGTCCACGAAAGGACCCACGGTTAGTCACGGACTCATAATCCACGAAAGAAACCACGAGTACTCACGGACTCAGTCCACGGAAGCAAAGTACTCTCTCTCTCTCTCTCCATATAAAAATTTATTTTTAAGATTTGTTGTTTACAATTTTGATCAATAATTTTGGTACAATTAATTACTTTTAATAATATAAATTTTATATATTATAAAAGTATTTTTTTGATAAATTTAAAAGTACAAATATTAAATTTTTAAATTTAATTAAATATATAAAAATTATTAGCAAAAATTATAATCAACAAAATTTAAAAATAAACTTTTTTTTTGATACGGAGGTAGTACTGCAGGCAGCCCATCAGGCAATAGCGTGCTTCGGCCGTTTGCGGGCCACCGACGGGCGCTTTGAAGATGGATAACGACCAGTGAAGTGCTCGCACCCGGAGGCGGTGCTGGGTACGAAAGAAACTTTCCTCTGTTACCCTTCTGCGCCCCGACATGAAAACAATGCCGCCTGTGACGCCCCCTCCCATCCTTATCTCCTCCCCCGTCTCCATCTATTGCGGCGCCATCTGCTCCGTCGGAAAAAGAAAACAGATTTTGGTGCCGTTTGAATCGGATTCTAAGAATTGGATAAAAAAATCTTATAAATATCTAAATATGAGGGTTTTTAAAAGATTATAAAATCATATAGAATTCAATAAATTTAAATATTATTTAAAATGATAAAATTTCGTAATTTAAATAGTTGAGATTTTTAATTTTTAAAATCCGAAATTTTAAAATTTAAGAATTTAAATAATTTTTTTAATTCAAACGGTTAAAATTTAAAAATGCTAAAATCATGATTCTAAAATCCTAGAATTCATAATCCTAAAATCTTGATTCAAACGGTACCTTTGTCTCGTCTCTTCAGAGTTTTACCTCTCTGGACTCTGTGTCCATTCATTCCGATCAAACTCAACGAAGACATCCTGGCTTCTCTAGAGCGGGGACCCTGCAAAATCAGTCGTATCAGAAACTACGGGGAAAATTGGACAGGCTTCCTGGTGTACCTAGCCACGTTAAATGTACTGAATAATCTCAGCAGCAACTCTCCCATACAGGACTCACCAATGATGATTTGTCAATCCTGCAACACGTATCATGCTTGGCATATACTATGAAGCTGCAAGATAATCAGATGGAATCTTGGGGTGGCAGCTTCTCTGTAACATCTCAAAATTTTGAATTAAATAAAGTGACGATTTCTCCGAATTCCGTTCCGATTAATCATCTATCTCAATTTTCGTTCCGTTCAAAAATCATTTATTCCAAATTTTTTTCCCGTCCAATTGGAAATTCGTTTATCTAAATTGATCCGGTGCCGAAATAATTTAATCCGCGTAATTTTTACGTTGAGGCTAAAATTATTTTCCGAAATTCCCTAATTAACTTTCGGGTCTCAAAATATATTTCCCTAATTAATTTCTTCAGCCTTATTAATTGTTTCATGTTTTTCAATTAAAATCCTAGATTAATTCCTAACTCCCTCGTTCTAATCCCCTCCTGTAAATACTCTCTAACTCTATCCGTAATCCTCATCTCATTTTCCCCCCTTTTCCTTTCTTCCACCGCAACCCAAAATTCCTGGCAACCGCCTCTCCGCGTGCGCCGCCGATTTCCACCGTGCTCTGCCCCAGCTCCGATTTCCGCGCTGCCCCAGCCGCGCGCTGCTCTCTTGCCGTTCGCCCGTTCGTGTGGGGTCCTGCGCCTGCTGCCG
>BCLF01000175.1:68044-86119 GCA_001602275.1 Zoysia japonica | reverse complement strand
TTTGATTCTTCCAAGCTGGCAGCAAGTTTCAGATCAATCCAGTCTTCTATCAAGTAGATCAACCCGCGGATCTGCCTTATCCACGCTGTAACTTGTTTATGCGTTGCTCGACCTCCGGCAAATTTGTTCACGTGATCCTCTCGAAGGCTCTCCAGATCCTTGAGCAAGGGACCGACCTTGGGATACTTCTTCTTCACATCAGTGAGCTTGTCGAGAAGTGAATCTATCACACCTCTCGAATAACATACCATGGGTCGAGCCTCCGCCATGATCTATTTCTCCTTCTCCCACGCAAAACAGGAACATTTGTAATGGTGTTGCAGCGGCGTGCGAGTTGGGCTGTCCTTAAGGAATGCTTCAGACAACTGATTGAGGAAAAAGACACGAATCAATTTTGTCATTGTTAGGCTGACTTGCGGGGTCGCATTATGGGGGGCCTCCGTGTCAGAAGCAGTAGCAGGTGGGAGCTAGTGCTCTGGCAGGTTGCACCGAAGTTAAAGCTGAGGCTGTGGTGCGCTCCTGCCACGGAGAGAGAAGAATAAAAGTGTGAACGCATTAAATTTATAAAAATATTATTGTATGATTGCATTGAAATATAAAAATGATAAGTAAATAATAAAAATAAAAAAATACAAAATAACAAGTAAATTAAAATAGAGGATGTACCTAACGCAAGCATTGTCAATTCGTTGTCCTCTTCAAAGTGACAGGCATGTAGCTGTAAAAAAGCTAAGCCCACCACATATCACGACCCATGAGTAGTCACCGACACAGTCCAAAAACTCACGAGTAGACTAGTCGTCACGGACTCACAGTGCACGTAAGGACCCACAAGTAGTCCACGAAAGCAAAGGTACTCCCTCGTGAAATTTACTTTTATATTTTGTTGTCTATAACTTTAATTAATAATTTTGATATAATTAATTATTTTTAATGATATAAATTATATATATATAAATATATTTTTAGTAAACTTAAAAATATAAATATTAAATTTTTAATTTTAATTAAATATATAAAAATTATTGGTAAAAATTGTAATCAAAATTTTAAAATAAACTTTTATTGAAACAGTACTGCAGGCAGCCCATCATGCATTAGCGTGCTCTGGCCGTTTGGGGGCCACCGACGACGCGACGCCATGGGTCTCTTCGTGAAGGACCGAGCGGGGAAAACCGTCCCGCCAGGAAGGGCCGGAAGTGAAGATGAACTGGACAGAGCTCCTTCGACGCGGAATCGAATTATCGAACCCATCGCATGCGGATGGCACCGGAGCCAACGCCTTTGAACCAGTAGTTTCGAAAAAAATAGTTAAAAAATAGTTAAGTACTTTGACAATTTATTTTATTAAAAATTAGTTTAAATGTGTAAAATTTTAAGTTGTGATTCAAATAACTTTAATGATAAATTAAGTTATAACAAAATATATAATATTTATTAAAAAATTTAAATAAAACAAATGATTAAAATTAATATTAGAAATCAACGAAATATCAATTTAAAAATAAAAGAAGTATGATAAAACCCTTGAGCTATTTAATATTATTATATAGTAGATTTCTACAATCCAGCAAAATCTTGGCATATCATGATTTCTACAACGTTAAGTGTACTGAATAATCTCAGCAGCAACTCTCCTATACAGGACTCACCAATGATGATTTGTCAATCCTGCAACACATATCATGCTTGGCATATACTATGAAGCTGCAAGATAATCAGATGGAATCTTGGGGTGGCAGCTTCTCTGTGCGCAAAGATCAACGCAAACAGGCCTCTGTGCGTTCACGTCACATGTTGTGACCAGTGAGCAGCGGCACATGTTCCTTGCTTAACTTGTTTTACAATCAGCAGCCATCTGTATCCATTGCTTTTTTACTAACCACTTTTCTCTAATTTATTTTGTGTGAGCTTGTTTTTTCCCCATCTATGAAGCATAATTTGAGCCCTTATAGGGAGTAATGTATCGATCAGCGAAGTGCGCTAGTCAACTGCTCCCAGTACACTATGTAATCTTTGTTAGAAATTTAGGTATTTTACAGTATATTTTAATTCGAAATATATTTGTGAACAGGAGTAATATTGTGACATCATAAGGTGCATTCGTGCTCACATTTGATTTGTATAAGAACAGAAATAACACGATAAATAAATACAAAAAATTTAGGATGTATAATGAGGCACCGATGGTTCGCTGTTCCCAACAGTCGACATGTTGAGCTGCTTGAATTAGTCCATCACAGTCGATGCCAGGAAAGATGGAAGTAGTGTAGTTCGACAAATATTTTTCTAGAAGTAGTCGAACGAAAGCAACCCCACAGATGATGCGCTCCCAAAAATATGATTACCCGCCTACCCGTGTAGGTGTCACAGCTGGACGAAGTTTCGGAGACCTATTTTTGCAAGTTATGTGCGCGCAAAGACTTGCGAAGAGAATGTAGACAATGCAATGATAGTAGTGGAATGGATTGTCCCATGTGTCTCCGAATAAGAGGAGTCTCTTTTTATAGCCACATGGTGAGGAGGTGCATTGAGCCAAAATTATTACGTGAGATTAAATGCCATCAATCACCAGAGTAACAGCTGTCAACTAATTTATCAGTTATTAGTAACCGATGTATTAAGTTAATTTAAGTTAACATTATCATCTAAAATTTATTCACCATTAATTAAAATCGATTCAATTCTCAGAAATGGCAAAACACTAAATCAGCGTAATGAAAAGAGGCTCTGTATACACACGCACACACTCGTCGCAAGTCACAAGTCACGGGCACGTGTGGCATCTCTTTTTTTCCTCCTCTGTTCAACTTCTCAACAAGTGAGCAATAGGCCACATATTTAAGTCGACTAAAGTCCTCCTCAATTATTGTGATTAAAGAATTTAGTCGCCCTAGCATTCAGAGTGAGTCTTGAAATTAAATTGAGAAATCAAAGTGCCTTGCACAGTTATTCTAGCAATTTTCACCAATTTCGAAGCACACAAGAAATTCTCTCAATTTCACTACAATTTTGATATACCATTGTTTAATGGAGACTGTTAAGTTGAACATCCATCTAGAGCAATGGCAACACTTTGCTTACAACTAATCAATAGATTATATCTTGAATTGTCAGCCTTGTGCAAACAAGCTTTGCCAAAATCTATTTCTTGTATAGCTGTAATTCTTGTAAGATGTTCTGTAGGACAATATCTCTGCTTAATTAAGCCATATGAATTATATCGAGGCGAAAGCCAACTTGACTTACGATTTGAAGAGAAATACATTTTCCCAAAAATAAGCCTTATTCAAAGGTTCTTTTTAAAAAATTAATTTGGTACATGACATTACAATTTTTTAAAATTTAAAATATACCATCCGGACATGTGACACTTCAACGTCGTATCTCCAAACTCCAAACCTTGTCACAGCATATATCTAACAGTACCCTTTTTAAAAAGAGTTGCATGTTTGCCCCTATTTTGCAGTTTATCCCTATTATTATCAGAAAAATAGAGCAAATGTGCAAATATTTTTTTTTTGAAAAACAAGGGCAACGGTACCAAGTTAAGAAACCTGAGGGTAAATATACAATTAGATATGAAAATAGAGGTACTGCAGCTATTATCCTTTTAAAAAAGTAGAGTTTGATTCCATTCTCATTCCATCCCACCATCTCCATAGTTTTTTTTCCCGATTACAATGACTTCCTCTACCCTTTAAAAAGCATAGTGAGATTTTTTTTTACCAGCTAACAATGTACCGCCATGGAGATTAAATTCATCTGAGAGCTAAGGTATCTCCTTAACTGTCTCATCCACTGAATAAACGGAAATGCATCGCGCCGGTCACCCCACCTGATTTGCTCTGTTCTTCGGATCTGCCATAGCGCATGCCGCGGCCGCCTCAAGAAATAGAATGGAAGATCTTAAGGGCTTGTTTGATAAAATGAAGCCATGTAACTGGAGTACATTGCAGGGCAAAGGAGGGAAATTAAACTAATTTTCATTTTAATCCCTCCCAATCCATATGTATTCACCTTTACTCCAATGAAGGACTAAAATACAAAATCGCCACACCATGTCCTTTCCTTCCATCATCCAGTTCACCCCCAAAGATCCAGTCCTGCAGCTCCTGCTCTCGCTACCTCTTTCTCCCCTCTGCCTGTTTCTCAGCGACATTTACCAAAATCCTTCTTGATAGGACTTTAGATCTCATCACTTCTGTAGCAAGCAGGAGGGAAGATACTGAGGGAGGAGAGACAAGACGCTGCTGCAATGGACTATGTCGGTGCAATCTCGTCTCTCCTACCCATCATCCAGATGCCGATTAATGCGGCGAAGGCGAACAGGGAGCGGTGTCAAGAGCTGACGAATAAGCTCGAAAGTCTAAGGGATGATCTCGATATCATCAAGGAAGGTTTGGAGTTCTATGATGAGCTGGGGCTCGTAAAACTCCAGGATCTGATTTATGATATCGAGGACTTCTTCGCAATACATGGTATCTGCAAAACAAGACCATCTGGTATCTTTCTCGTGGCAGTTGATGCGGATCCCCGCGTCGAGCAATTGAAGCGCATCAACCATTTTGTTGACGAGATCAGGAAGTTGGAAGAGCGACGACAAGAGAGGACCCAATCGAAGCCAGAGGAGGACGGAGGCTCCGAACCCACAATATCACTCGTTGGCGTCTCAGAGCCCAAAAAAGTGATTCTGGACCTGCTCATGATGCCAGCTGGTGGTGGAAAGGACGGCGAGCAAGCTGGTGGTGGGCAGGACGGCGAGCAAGCTGGTGGTGGGCAGGACGCCAAACAACCGCCCAAGGTGATCTCCATTGTGGGATATCCCGGCGCGGGGAAGACTGCCCTTGCGAGAGCCGTCCACGACCATGTCTGCGACTCCCCTGATTTTGACTACGTTGCTTGGGTTGAGGCGTCTGGATGCAACGATAAGACGGCCCTGCTAACTAAGATTCTCGAAAAGGTTACAAGAAGGCGTTGTGGAAAAAATAATAGTAAAAGAAGAAGGCTTTGTGATGACCCCGACTCTCAAGCAGGTCTCCGTGGTATTCTAGCCGACAAGAGGTCTCTCTCTCTCTCTCTCTCTCTCTCTCTCTCTCTCTCTCTCTCTCTCTCTCAGATTATGCACATTTTATAGGTTCGTAGTTTTTTTATTAACCGATTAATCGATTTCTGGAAAAGAGCAAATCATCCAGACCAATAACAATCATCTAACTTCATATGTACTGTTTGAATTCGACCAACTAATAGTTAGTTCGAACTAATAATTAGTTGATTAATATTTAGTTCGATGTCTGTTTAGAGCCAAGATTAATTGTTAGTTCATCTTTCAATGAAATGTTTGTTTTGCCCGCGATTAATTGTTAGTCCATGATTGTTTAAATTCAGGACTAATTGTTTTTGACTTAGTTTCTACAAAAAAGTCAAGAGTAGTTTAGACTTTTTACTCTATCTAGGAGTTAGTCATTAGTCCCTATTAGTTCATTGCCAGCTCAGAGGTAGAACTAATTGTTAATCCATCCTTTAATGAAATATCTATTTCACCCCTTACTAATTTTTAACCCATGCCTATTTGGATCTATGTCGAGTTGGTTTCTGAGAAAAAATTTAATGGTATTTTAGATATTTTACAATATCTATGAATTGTTAGTCCATATTAATCCACCTGGATCGACTTCCGTGGGTGGACTAAAACTTAGTCACCCTATTAGTCTGCCTGTTAGGAAGAAAAAGACTAAGAGCCTGTTTGGATTCAACTGACTTAGACTAATTGTTTACCGACTAAAAATTAGTCCTCTTGTCTCCAAACGGGTGAACTAACAGAGAGACTAATTATTAGTCCACCCATAGACTAATTGTTTTCCTATTAATCCGTCCAAAGGGACTAATAGGAACTAACAATACGTAATTAATGATAAAGTCTAAAATACCCTTGTCTTTTGTTACTCAAATTCCAACTCAGAAGTGGGTAGTTTTTTTGGATTCCAACTCGGAACCACCCAAAACTGGGTCTATTTATTCTTCAACCTACCATTCTTCTTCGTACACAACTAGCAAATTATATACTCCCTCCGTCCCAAATTACTTATCATCCTAGCATTCACAAGATTTCCAAATTTACTTGTCATTCTCGCTTTCCAATGCACTTTTCTCTCTACCCAATACATCCTCCACGTTTTCAGCACATCCCACCTTTTAACCCCTCTTTAATTCCCATGCTCGGATCTATAATGACAACTAAATTGGGACGGAGGGAGTACATAACTATTTAAGTTTTTTTTCCTTTTTGTGTAGTTTGATCTCTCAGTCATATGGTCTTAAAAATTAAAAAAAATTTCACACTATAGTGTAAGTAGTTTTTATTGTAGCTATAGATGCTGGAACAATTTTATCAGTTATCTGTATTCATTGTGTTTATCTGATTATACTATAGTATATTTCTGTTAAAAAATAGCGGGAAAAAACTATAGAAAATGGTGGGAAAATTAGAGAAAATTTAAATATATAGCGGGAAATACAGCTAACGAACTAGCAATTAGTCATGGATCCAAACGTGCATGGACTAACAATTAATCAGGGATAAAGCAGATATTTCATTGCATGATAGACTAACAATTAGTCCTACCTCCAAACAGCCAATAGACTAATTATTAGTTGACTAATTATTAGTTCGGAGTAACAATTAGTCGGTCGGATCCAAACAGGCCCTTATTAATTCCTCCTCCAATAAAATATCTATTTTGCCCCTGACACTTTTTGGATGACTACATCTATTTCAGCGCGTTAGGATTTTGGAAAAGCTAACACGGAAACAGAAGTGTTTGTTTCTGAATTTTTTTGGGTAATTTAGAGTTTTTACTTTATTGATAAACCATTAATCCCTAATAATCCTTCTTGATCGACCAATTGAAAAACAATTAGTCGATGGGTGGACTAACAATTAGTCCCCCTATTAGTTCACTCATCTGGGAGAAAATGACTAATTTTTAGTCGACAAACAATTAGTCGGTCAGATCCAAACAGACCTTAATTTTTAGTCAGCAAACAATTAGTCAGTCGAATCTAAATATTCCCTAATAGAAAAATAATTAGTTCATGTATGGACAAATAATTAGGGCCTGTTTAGATCCGGCCAACTAAAAATTAGTCATTTTTTCCCAAACGGGTGAACTAATAAGGGGACTAATTTTTAGTCCACCCATCGACTAATTATTTTCCAAGTAGTCGATCTAGGGGGACTAAGGCCTTGTTTGGATTCGGCCAACTAATTGTTTCCTAACTAAAAATTAGTTATTTTCTTCCAAAAGGGCGGACTAATAAGGGGATTAATTTTTAGTCTAACCATGGACTAATTGTTTTCCAATTAGTCGATCCATGTGGATTAATAGGGACTAATTGCGACAAACAATTCATGGATACAATAAAAAACCTAAAATACCCTTAATTTTTATTTTCAGAAACCAACTCGGAAACAACGAAACTTCAATTATCAGAATCGAAAACATACAAAACCTTGTTTGTTAGTCAAGGGCAAAATAGACATTTTATTAGATGATGGACTAACAATTTGCCCTTCCTCTAAAGAGGCAATGTACTCCTCTAATAAAATGTCTATTTTGCCCCTGACTAATTTTTAGTCTATGCCTATTTAGATCCATGTCAAGTTAGTTTCTGGGAAAAAAAAATTAAGAGTATTATAGATATTTTTACAATATCTACGAATTGTTAGTCCCTGTTAGTCCACCTTAATCGACTAATTGAAAAACAATTAGTCTTTGGGGGACTAAAAATTAGTCCCCTTGTTGGTCCGCCTATTTGAAAGAAAATGACTAATTTTTAGTCAAACAATTAATCAGCCGGATCCAAACTTGCCGTAACAACTAGTCGGCCGGATCAAACAAAACCTAATAAGGACTAACAATTCGTGAGTACGATAAAAAGTCTAAATTGCCCTCAAATGTTAACAATATTTGATAGCAGTGATTTCGATGGTTCTTCAAGAAGAGATATGCAGGTCACTTCAGTGTAAGCATCAACTGAAAATTGATTTTGGATAATAAGCTAGATTGCATAGCGACCTGGTGAGAGTTGGCATAAATGATGGGCCAATTTTTTCAATTATGTGTTAATTAATTGATTCATTATGTTGCTTTTAATTACACTAGTATATTTGTGTTAAATAAATGACAGAAGTAAACTTGAAAAAATGCGGAAAAACTATAGAAAAATTTAAATACATGACGGAAAATACAACTAGCGATCTAACAATTAGTCATAGATCCAAACATGCACGACCTAATAATTAGTCAAGGGCGAAATAGACATTTTATTGGAGGATAGATCAACAATTAGTCCTTTGTTATGGTGGGCCAGGTATACCAGCTGCCCCATCTTGGATAAGGTGGCGCGCGGTTGGATAAGGGAGGCGCAGCTGGCAGCCAGCACCTCTCCTTTTTAGGATCTTTTGTTTAGTTCGAATTTGAATTCTTTGATTAGTAGAGCTGTTAGCTGAATTAGTTCCAGGGTTTAGGGTTTGAGACTATAAAAGCCTATACTAAGCTATGAATAAAGGCATCCGGGGATTGAGAAATCTCTCCTTGTCATCCTGCCCCGTCCCTCTCCTGCGCACATCAGGGAGGCACCGATCCAGAACTGCGCCTTCAGTTCGCCGTCGACAGGAGACAAGGCCTTGGCCTCTCACCTCCTTCAAGTATAACCTTCGGAGGATCCTACACTCCAACAATCTGGTATCAATCATGTCCGGGTCTGATCCCACCGCCGTTCCCACCACCACAGCCACCACCGCCGCCAGCACCACTGTCTCCTCACAGCCAGCTGCGGTCAACACCACAATCATGCCCCCCGCCGCTCTGGACTCCCTTACCACCGCTGTCTACAGCCTCCAGCGCTTGATGGGAGAACTCGCCACCCGCTTATCAGATGGGGAGGGCTGCCGGCCAACGGCACCATCCCAACCCATACTACCTTGGGATGCCATTGTTGTCATCCCCGTCGATCATCGTCCACTCCTCTACAGGACTACTGCAGCAGTCCTGCACCACGACGGGGCCCGTACCCATCACCCAAATCCAGTTTCCCCCGTCACCATCCCCGATCCCAAGGGATGACACTCAACCGACTGCCCGGAGGGCTGCCGCGGTTCCCGCTGAGGGCCTCGAGGTGCCTTGCTTTCACAAACTCTCTTTCCCCATCTATGATGGGAAGGAGGATCCGCTCGGGTGGCTGCGTCGCTGCGACCAGTTCTTTTGGGCGCAGCAGACGCAGGAGGTCGACAAGGTGTGGTTGGCCTCTTTCCACATGATGGGGTCGCCCAGTAATGGTACTATATGCTGGAACGCGATGCCATTGATGGTGGTGTAGGCGCCCCAGGTTGGGAAGCCTTCAATACGCTATGCCAACGGTTCGGGCCGGCACTCTCAACCAATTACTTAGCCGAGCTGGCACATCTACCCTTCCGGGCCGGCGTTGAGAGTATATGCTGGACTTTCAGGCGCGTATGGCACACGCCTATCGTCTCACGTCGAGACAGCAGGTGCAGCTGTTCAGGGGGGGGGGGGGCTTCCGTATCACATCTGAATCGACATTGAGCTCCACGAGCTACAGGACCTGCAGCATGCCATGACTTTGGCCCGGGCGTTCGAGCGCTGCAATGCAACATCCCTCAGGCCCGGACCTACGACGGAACATTGGCCACAGCGACAGGCGATGTGGCCCAGTCCAGTGCAGTCGGGCCCAGCGTCAGCCGTTTCGCCACAGGCCGCAGCACCGGCCGCGCCCCCATCTGTGCCGTCACGGCAGTTCTGGCGTCTATCTCCTGCTGAGCTCACCGAACACAGGTGGCAAGACCTGTGCTACAGCTGCGATGAGTAGTATGTGCGCGGCCACAAGTGCCAGCGGCTCTTCTACATCGAGGTCACCGACTTTGAGGTCGACGACACGGAGGATGAAGGTTCGCCGGAGACCGCGGCCATCTACCTCCATGCCATTGCAGGCATTCGTATGGGGGACACGGTGTAATTGCATGTGGCCATCAATGGGCAGGACTTCACCGCCCTACTTGACTCCGGGTCCACGCACACTTTGTCAGCACCAAAGTGGCTGGGTCATAGGGCCTACAGTTCGGATCATGCACCGAAACCGAGTCATGGTCACAAATGGCAACCGGGTGGCTTGCACGAGCTTGGCACGCAACTTGGAGACCGTGATAGATCACGAGTGCTTCGCCGTTGACTGCTACTCTATTCCGTTGGACACGTATGATATGGTCCTCGGCGTCACGTTCCTCTGCACGTTGGGGCCCATCTTATGGGACTTTAACAACCTCTGCATGACGTTCTGGCGCAGGTCCTGGCGTGTCTTCTGGTGTGGCATTGGCTTGCCCAAGCCTGCTGTCATGTAGCCGGCCGGTTTGTACTCAGTACGGGGAGCCCGAAGAACTGGCCATGCTGGATCGACTCCTCCAATCCTTCGACGACATCTTCGACACGCCGAACGGATTGCTGCCTGCGAGGCCATGCGACCACTACATTCATCTCCTGCCCAACATGGTGCCGGTGGCAGTCCGACCATACCGCTGCTCCCAGCTCCAGAAAGGCAAGTTGGAGACCCAGTGTGCGGCCATGCTGGCATAGGGGATTGTGGCATACTACATCGGTGTTCTCAGCTCTTGTGTTGCTTGTCAAAAAGCAGGATGGGTTGTGGTGCTTCTGCGTCGACTACCGCGCCTTGAACGAGTGCACCGTGAAGGATAAATTTCTTATACCGGTGGTCGAGGAGCTTCTTGACGAGCTGCGAGGCACCTGTTTCTTCACCAAGCTTGACTTGCGCTCGAGGTACCACCAAGAGCGCATGCAACCAGACGACATCTAGAAGACCACCTTCCACACTCACCACGGACACTTCGAGTTCCTGGTGATGCCATTCGGCCTCACAAATGCTCCAGTGACATTCCAAGGCCTAATGAACGGGGTGCTGCACCCGTTCCTCAGTTAGTTCATCTTGTTGTTCTTCGATGACATCCTGATTTATAGCATGTTTTGGTTGGAGCACCTGCAACACATCCGGGCTTCACTGCCCTGCGCGAGCAAAGCTCGCACCAAGCGCTCCAAGTGCTCCTTCGCCACATCTGCAGTGGCGTACCTTGGCCACATCATCTCTGAGACGGGCATCACCATGGACGGCAAAAAGGTGGAGGTGGTGGCGTCCTGGCCACAGCCAAAATCCATGCGTGGCTTTCGCGGATTTCTAGGGCTACCATCGCTGCTTCCTTCACGGCTTCGGCACCATTGCAGCCCCTCTCACCCAGCTGCTACGGAAGGATGGCTTTACGTGGTCTCCGGCAGCCACAGAGGCTTTCCTCGCCCTTAAACAGGCACTGGCAGCAGCGCCAGTCCTCCAACTGCCCGATTTTATGAAGCCATTCATCGTCGGGTTCGGAACTGTCCTTCATCAAGGGGAGGGCTTGCTGGCCTTCTTCAGCCGCCTGTTCGCACCGTGGCACCTGAAGATCGCGGCATACGAGCGCGAGCTGATCGGTTTGGTTCAGGCCGTGCGCTTTTGGCGCCTGCACTTATGGGGATTCGTCGTTCGCAAGGACCACTACGCATTGAAGTTCATGCTGAATCAATGCCTCTCGACGATTCCGCAGCACCAGTGGATCAGTAAGCTTTTTGGTTTTGATTTTGCAGACGAGTTCCTCCCCGGACGCTTGAACTCGGTGGCGGATGTGCTGTCTCGCGGAGAGGAGGACCAGGGGTGCGCCTCGCTGTTCTGTCTGGGCCCTCTTTCTAATTCTATGACAACCTCCGTCGCGAGCTACAGGATGACACGAAGCTCCGGCGTTCCAGGACAGCGTGGTCGCGGACAGATGTGCGCCATGGTGTGTCCAGGACGGCCTTGTCCTCCACGGCACCCGGGTTTACATCCCAGCTACATCCTAATGGCTGCAGGAGGTCCTACAGATCGCGCACACCGCCGGTCATGAGGGAATTCTTAAGACACTGCAACGGCTTTGTGTAGATTTCTTCCTCGAGCGAGACGCGCCCAAGTGCGGAAATTCGTCTGCTCGTGCACTATGTGCTAGCGGAATAAGACGGAGGTGCTACAACCGGCGGGGCTGCTGCAACCCCTTGAGGTGCTGTCCCAAGTGTGGGCCGACATTTCGCTTGACTTCATCGAAGGACTACCGCGGGTTCATGGCAAAAGTGTCATCTCGATCGTCGTCGACCGCTTCTCCAAATACGCCCACTTCATCACCCTGGGCACCCTTACACAGCCACATCGGTGGCATGAGCCTTCTTCGACGCTATTGTAATGGCTTCCCCACTTCGATCGTCAGTGGCCGGGACCCGGTATTCACTGGCAATATTTGGCGCGATCTCTTCAAGATGGCTGGGGTCAAACTCCGCATGAGCACGGCCTTCCACCCCCAGACTGGTGGGCAGTTCGAGGCCGTTAACAGGACAATTGCAATGTATTTGTGTTACACAGGAAATCATCCTGTGCATGGGTCGACTAGCTTCCATGGGCGGAATACTGCTACAACACTTTCTACCACTCAGCCATCCGTACGACGCTGTTTCAAGTGGTTTATGGACGGCCTCTGCCAGCACTACTTCCATATACAGCTGGCTCCGCACGGACCGACACGGTCGACTCCCTGCTTCGAGACCACGTCGCCTTCCTTGCGGAAGTTCGGGAGTGCCTTCTACAGGCCTAGGAGTATGCCAAGCGGACCTATGATATCCACCATAGACCGCTGGTATTTGCGGTAAACGACTGGGTGTAGCTGCATCTCCTCCACATACCAGCTCAGTCACTAGTTCCTGGGCCATGCCCGAAGCTGAGCCCCCGGTTAGCGGGGCCGTTCCAGGTGGTGGAACACGTGGGTGATGTCGCGTATCGCCTCTGCCTGCCAGAGGGCGCCCGCATTCATGACGTGTTTCATATGGGCATCTTGAAACTGTTTCATGGGACACCACCGAACAACGACTCCAGCACCACCACCACTATGTCGAGGAAGGCTCCTGCATAAGCCAGCATGGGCTTTGCGTGCTCAACTCTGTTGGAGTGTCTGGCATGTTCTGATTCACTGGGAAGGACTGCCGGAAGCAGAAGCCACTTGGGAGCCATTGGAGGAGTTTCGTACGTCTTTCCTTGACTTTCAACTCGAGGACGAGCTGTTTGCCGAGGGAGAGAGAGATGTTATGGTGGGCCAGGTATACCAGCGGTGCCACCGTGGATAAGGCAGCGCGCGGCTGGAAGCCAGCGCCTCTCCTTTTTAGGATCTTTTGTTTAGTTCGAATTTGAATTCCTAGATTAGTGGAGCTGTTAGCTGAATTAGTTCCAGTGTTTGTTAGGGTTTGAGGCTATAAAAGTCTATACTAAGCTATGAATAAAGGCATCCAAAGATTGAGAAATCTCTCCTGGTCACCCTGCCCCGTCCCTCGCCTCCGCACACCAGGGAGGCACTGATCCAGAATGGCGCCTCCAGCTCGCCGCCGTCGGGAGCCAAGACCCCAGCCTCTCACCTCCTTCAAATATAACTTTCGAAGGATCCCACCCTCCAACATCCTTCCTCCAAACAGGCAACGGACTAATAATTAGGTCTCGATTAATAATTAGTCGGCTAGAACCAAACAGGCCCTTAGTCTCTCTATTAGTCTCAGGCCCTTAGTCTCTCTATTAGTCTTTCCCCAAGAGGAGGGGACTAATTTGTAGTCGACAAATAATTAGTCAGCCAGATCTAAACATGGCTTTAAAAACAAAATCATCCACATCCATTTCCTCTTTTGAGCTTTACACAAACAGTTTGCATAATGAGATTACGCTAGTCTTATGTGATGTGGTTAATACTACTCAATTGCAGTCATTTATACGTACCATTGCAGCTCTACATGAGTATATCGATTAGGTGAAAAAATCTATTTTAGCTAAGTTTTTTTTCCCTTTTGAACAGTTTTCCAACTCGACCACCGTACAAATACAACAACAACAATAACAACAAAGCTTTTAGTCCCAAACAAGTTAGGATAGGCTAGAGATGAAACCCCGAGAGACAACTAACTCGACCACCGTACAAATAATTTAATACAACCAGATTGCTTCACCACTGGGTACTTGTGTCCCTCTATTTTTTAAATTGTCGTTGACATTAATGTAATCATAGACCATTTATCTTATTAAAAAGGATGATAAATACCACATATTTTATTATAACCTTTTTTTATCATTAAAGGCATTTGAAACAAGACTTACAATTTTACACATCTAAATAATTTTTCCTAGACGCTTGGTCAAACATGACATTAAGTCTATGGCGATGACAAATAAAATATAGAGGGAGTATTTTGTTTCCTTCCACATGTTTTTAAGTTGATTCATTTATGTTACAAAATATTTTTAAAAATGTTTCTTGATTAAATGCATGCATTTAATGTTTTTATAAGTTCACACTGAAAATGTTGTCCTCCATTTCATTGTGCTAGGTACTTGATCTTTATTGACGATGTGCAGCAAGCAGAAGTGTGTGACGATCTAGAAAATGTTTTCCCTGAAATTGGCAAGAGCAGCACGCTTATTCTGACTACGAGGTTTCATGCGGTTGCCAAAAATGTCTGCAGCTCTCGCCCTGGAAAATATGTGCATGCAATGCAACGTCTTTCGCTGGATAAATCAAAACACCTATTGTGGTCAATGTTCTATGGCTGTGAAAGAGTAGCTGGACGTGCCTTGCAGGTGGGCGCAGAAACCATCCTCAGCAAATGCGATGGGTGGCCCCTGGCACTGATTGGCGTGGCCAAGTATCTGAGAAGAACAAAAGGTGAAGAATTGGACCGCGCTGACTGTGTCAAGGTGGGTGAAGAACTTCGTAGACATATATTTGCAGGTGGAGAGGCAAAGGGGGCATTCAGGGAGCTGAGAAGAGCGCTTGGGCAATGCTACGATGGCCTACCTCAATCTGACTACAAGAGCTGCATGCTTTATCTAAGCATATTTCCCAGGAACAACCCCATCAAGAGAGAGAGTCTGGTTAGAAAATTAATAGCTGAAGGAATGGTTGGCTGTGATGGTGAAGAATGCATTGATAACCTGATCAATCGCGGTCAGGAATGTTTGGAAGGGTTGGTGAACCGATGTATTGTTGAGCCAGTACAGAATTGCAGCTGGTCCAAGGATGCAAAGACCTATCTAGTTAATGGTGCAATAATGCTGGAGTTCATCGTCCACAAGTCACAGTCGACAAACTTGGTCACTCTGATTCGCAAGGCAGAAGTTGTGCGCAACAACACGGGCCGCATCCGCCGACTCTCTGTTCAGGAATGCACCGAAGAAAAGTTTCAGGAAGTTGAAAGGAACGATGCATTGTCGGTTCTAAGGTCCTTAACTATGTTTAGTGGAGAAAATTCCACAGTTCCCTCACATAAAACATGTGAGCTTTTCGAGAAAGAGAACTGCAAGCTTCTGCGACTACTCGATCTGGAGAGCTGCAATGGGTTTAAAGATGAGGAATTTTTTCTAAGCATATGTGAATTGGTTTATCTCAAGTATCTCAGCCTCAGGAAGACCGACGTCCAGAAGATTCCCAAAGAAATACGGAAGCTGCAGTGTTTACAGACTCTGGATATCCGAGAGACACGGGAGATCAAATTGCCAGAGGAAGTCATCGTCCTCCCAAAGCTAGCTTTCTTGTTCGGCCAGTTTGTGCTACCCGAGATGTCCGGAGACACTAGAGATTTCTTGAAGGGGAAAAGTAAACTGCACACACTTGGTGAAATTGTAGTCGAATTGGAAGGTTTTGAACACATTATACTGGAGGCTAAGAATTTGAAGAAGGTTAAAGTTAGGTGCAGAGATAGTAGTGCCTTCCCAGAACCTCAAACGTCAATTATGCAAAACATGCATTCTCTTGTTGCAAAAGCAGTTAAAAAACCACCATCGGAAACAAGAGCAGATTTTGTCTCGTCTCTTCAGAGTCGCTTTACCTGTCTCGACTCTGTGTCCATTCATTCCGATAAACTCAACCAAGACATCCTGGCTTCTCTTGGACGGGAACCCTGCAAAATCAGTCGTATGAAACTACGGGGAAAATTGGACAGTCTTCCTGGTGCAAACATGTTAGAAATCATGAACAATCTCAGCAAGCTGCAACTCTCCAATACAGGACTCACAAGCGATGCTCTGTCAATACTGCAATGCATATCATGCTTGGAATATCTGAAGCTGCAAGATGATCAAACGGATTCTTGGGGTGGCAGCTTCTCTGTGCGTGAAGATGGATTTGAAAGCCTTCGGCTCCTGTGCTTTCAGGCCTCAAAGCTTCCAAAACTGAAGTTTGAACCGGAATCCATGAAAAGCCTAACCTCCCTTCACCTGCTTTGTCCAGATACTTCTCAGATGCAGACGGATGAGGATATCAGTAGGAGCATCGCACATATCACAAGTCTCAAGGAGGTGATACTCCATTTTTCTGCTAAGGATGAGATAGTAGCATGGAAAAAGGCAGCAAAGGACAACGCAAACAGGCCACGTGTGAATAAGCAACAAAACCCACATCAGACTGTCGTGACCAGTGACCAGCGGCACATGATTGTCGCTTAATCTGTGGTTTTACAGTCGGTAACCATCTGTATCCATTGCTTTATTTTCTGCTTTTCTCTAATTTTTTTTGTGTGAACTTGTTTCTTTTCCCCCCATCCATAAAGCCTAATTTTAGCCATGAGGGAGTGCAGTATCGATGAGCAAACTGTGATAGTCACCTCCTCCCTGTACACTATGGAATCGTTTGGCTTGAGATTGTGCTATTTTGTATGAAACATATATGTAGTTTAACATCGCTGGATTGTTGATCTCATATGAGAGCTGTTGTACACTGCCTTGTTATGTTGACATGGGTATGCTCTAGCGGTTCTATATCCTGTCAAGCTGACACACCACGGGAGGACTAATTTATTCGGAAAACATGCCATGCATGATTTTCATTTTTTAATGCGCAATTTTTCTTTTTTTCGTTTTTACTGTTTCTATCTAGTTAAATTAAACTTGAAAATGCAACATGCTACCCTTGTCTTCCACACGTCTCCGTGCAGCTAGCTGCAATCCGTACTAACCCGGCCCTTACTGCATGCACGCTCCGTTATTAGGACTCAGCCGGCTGCTTCAGGGGTACTACTAAATAGTGTTAGCATGTTGGTTAGCGACTCAAAGGTTTTAAACATGCTAGGAACAAGTCTTTGATAAAGGTCGAATGACAGTCTTACCGTCATGTTTCAGTGCGTGATTATGGTGTATATAGTTCTGTTTTCTTTTATTGGTTGGCGTTACGCTGAAATGAAATTTCGCTCCAATTCTTACACTTAAAGTATTGGTAATCGAATTACATTACCAGAAAATGGAAATTTCCTGTGTGCCTAAAACTGCCACAAAAATACACAAAACCGCCATAATAATAATTCATGTTGGCCACCCATCACGCAAAATCACACACGAATTCCACGCCACAAAAATTGCAACTCCATGATGGCTGGCTCTTATGAATATATTTCATGACGGGGATTCATGACAGTGACTCTCATGGAATATAAAATGTCGTCAGTTTATAGAATGAATTACCGTGGCTGTTGTCTGTCATGAAAATTATGTTTTCATGTGTTTTGAAAGCCATCATGAAAATTATGTTTTCGTGTGTTTTGAAAGCCGTTATGAAAATTATGTTTTCATATGTTTTGAAAGTCATCAAAAAATTATATTCTCTAAACAATCATAGCGACAGTTTACAAAATGTTTCATAAGTGCCTTTTCATAGATTATCTCTTAAAAAAGCAATATTTTGGTGAATCGGCTCTACCAAATTAAAAGCATTATTTTAAAGCATATTACTCTACCTCTAGGAACATGGAGACATTTTTAAATTATGAAAAATTTAGTGCTTGTGAATCTTTGAACTCACTCAAGACCTCATAGAGGCTAACTTATTGAGCCTTGCTAGCCAACTCAACCACACATCATGTTTATGTTTGAAGTATTATTTTTATTAGTTATCAGCAAACTAGTAAA
>BCLF01000175.1:0-59000 GCA_001602275.1 Zoysia japonica | reverse complement strand
AAAATCAAGTAATTATTAATTTGCTAGCCATCGTATGCATATTAGCACGTGCCACCTATTATTCTAGTAGTCTAAAAATAAAGACACAATATAAGAATTGATTATTAAATGCTAGTAGTCACATGTTTTACGCTCTGCATAAGCATGCATCAATAATTATATAAATGAACATATCACATAGGAGTAAAATATTCTAATTTTATAAGTAGACTCATTTAATACTCTTAATCACTAGAAAATCATACACTTGCATACGCATGTATCTCAGCATGTATCTCCGCATACGCATGCATGCAATAATACACTATTCACTTATTAGCTTTAATAGCTTAAATAATAATAATAATAATAATAATAATAATAATAATAATAATAATAATAATAATAATAATTATTATTATTATTATTATTAAGGAATACCTGTATATTAGAGGATAAGTATTTAACTGATGACATGTCATACACTTGCATTGCATACCACTTGAGACATCTAAATTAATCTCACCGTATGAAATATTGATCACCAGCATAATTAGATCCACACAAGTGCGAACCCTCAGTTTATATACAGATAGTTGTACACGAATCCGAATTACCGAGCATGACCGCTACCTGCATGACCGCTAGAACATAGATAAATGTAATCTAAAATGAACCTAGCAACTAATCGCTAACTTGTAGCAAATAACATTAAGTTACAAATAATTATGATATGACACCTGTTGACACCCAAAAATCGTTAGACCACCGGAGTGTCCAGTACAATGCCGGAGTATCCGGCAAGCCCTCTTGGGTTTGGGGTATTTAGCCCACCATGAGTGTCAGGCATAGTGTCGGACTGTCTGGCAATCTCTCTCGAGTTTCGATATTTTGCACACCAGACAATCTGGCATAATGCCGGACTATCCGACAAGCCCTCTCGGATTTTGGTGTCGGATTCTGGTGTGTTGCACATCAGACCATCCGTGATAATGCCGGACTATCCGGCAAGCCCCCTCGAGTTTGGGTGTTTTACACTCCGGACCATCCGGCACAGTGTCAGACTATCCGGCAAGTCCTCTCGGGTCCGCAAAGTTTGCACGATGGACCATCTGGCAAGGGACCAGAGTGTCTAAAAACGTGCCGGACTGTTCGGTAGTGTTGATTTAGGAAGTTTTTGGGCAGATCAAATCTAATTTGCTTCCTAATTGAGAGGATTCGTTGCTCCACGGGGTAAGACCATCCCAGCTCTATAAAACAGAGGCCCATGGCCGGATGAGGGGTATCCCAATCGAACCTATCATTTGCCTTTATATTTTCATCTCTCCAAACCCTAATCCCCTCAATCGATCCCCATTTATTGTTCTTCCTTCGTCTCAGCGATGTTTGTAGGCGATCCGGCTGGCCTGACCGAGCTCGGATCAACCCTAAGAAGATCCTCCTTCGACGGGGTCCCTCGCGAGGTGGGTCTTCTAGGTGCTGTCCTAGCCCGACGTCAAGACGGTGCCGGGGTTAATTCCCACACACAGAAGTGCGAGTGGTGCGTTGGCCCGAGGATCCGTTTCGGTGTCAACACACTTTTTGGCAACTCCGCTGGGGATGAGAGCTTTTGGTTGCACAAACCGAACCATCGTTCTCACACCATGACCTTCGAGATCTCACCGGCGAACATCGTCATGCCGTTTTTGGAGGAGTTGCTCGAGGAGGCTTGCAAGGCGTTACTAGAGCACCAGAAGGCCTCCAAGGTGGCGCGCAAGGTGCAGAAAGGTCAGGAGCTTCAAGAGTACTTGGCGTGTTTCAAGAAGGATCGTCAAGGGGCGATCTCTCAAGTGAAGAAAGCCATTCTTTCGACCGTCGTCTTCGACGCGGCTATGGGTACTGCCAACATGAGAACACCTTCGCACCCCCCGTTAGTTTTGAAGACCTTTCATACTATTTTGCCGACATGAAAAAGGTCTTAGTTAGTGATATGCAACACATGATTCAAGATAACTTGTCTAAGTCATTTAAGAATGTTGGTGTTGCATCGTCTTCTACTCATGTTGCGCATGTAAGACATTCTACTAACTCATCTGTACCTAACACACAAGTGTAGAACAACCTTTGTATGGCATGCCGTTGAACTCGTTTAGTGGGCAAACTAGTTTTCAACCTTATGTGCAAACTAATGCTTTGGTAGTGCCTCCCATTAGCGTAGAGCCAATTACTGGCATCCCTAATCCGGCTACAAGCCGATTGAATGAATTGGCCAATTTTGTTCCCCCTTACCTTACCATTGCATATAACACACTACCTATCTCACCTAGCGGTACGGGTATTCCTCATGGCCCTATACCTAATGAACAATTTAACGCCATGAGAATGAACATACATCCTTCGCCACCGGGCACGTCCACTAGACCACCCATCGCCAACATAGAGGAGTGTATGGCTCGTATTAAGGAGGATTGGAGCAAACAATTTTGTGAAATGCTAGGGGTAGACATTAAGGGAAGAGACCAAATTTACCAAAAATCATACCCCACGTATTTTGATTCGGTCCCATATCCTAGCGGGTGGTGTGTCCCCAACTTCATCAAATTCAATGTCGAAGATAGTAAGACCACTTGGAAGCACATTAGCCAATACATCGCTCAACTAGGAGAGGCGAGTTCTAGTGATGCTTTAAAAGTACGATTGTTTTTTTAGCTAACCGAAACCGTTTTCTCATGGTTTTCATCATTGTCCCCGGGTTCCATTAATACATGGGAGTTTTTAGAGCGTAGATTTCATGATCATTTTTATTTTGGGGATAATGAGTTGAAATTATCACATTTGACATTGGTTAGGTAAGGAAAAAAAACCTGTTGTTGATTACCTTCAACGGTTTAGAGATGTTAAGAACCGTTGTTTTAATTTAAGAATTTTTGAAGAAGATTTAGTTGACCTAGCTTTTAGTGGTTTGCGGTCATATCTTAAGAAAATGTTGGAGGGACACGATTTTCTTACACTCGCTCACCTCTAGCAAAAATCTTCGGCTTAAGAAAGCCGAAGCGAAGAGATAAAACACGATTACAAGACCCGCCACAGCATGCATGTCGAGGAGTATGATTCGGATAGCTCCGATGATGATTTCAAAGACATTTTGGCTGTCAATTTTGTTTGGCTATTTAAGGCCAAATTATTTGCTTGTGATTCACTCAAACCGGTTCATAATATTCAAAAAGATGATATGAAAGACACCTTTGATGTAGCTAAGTGCAAAAAAATATTTAATGAATTGCACAAAGGTGGATACATTAAGATTGCATATAATTTGCCTCCAGCGGATGAAATTAAACGTAGAGCATATTGTAAATGGCACAATTCTTATTCTCATGCCACTAATGATTGCAATGTTTTTCGTCGACAGGTCCAATCGGCCCTCATTGAGGGACGATTGAGTCTCAAGGAGATGCAAATCGACAAGCACCCTTCTCCGTCAACACTCTAGAGCTCAACCCCAAGGTGTTAATTCGGTCTCACCAAGCCGATACAACCAAGGGGAAGAACGTGATCATCGGAGAGGAAAAACCTATTCCTCCTTGTGAGAAGGGTGCTTCTAGGAGGGTGGTGCTAGAGAAGTCCCCTAGTGGTCAAGAGTCCATCAAAGTCATGATCCTTGGCCCGAGACCGGGGGGGGGCAAGTTCCATAGCCTATGATGATAAAGCCGAAGAATCCTGAGGTGAGCAAGTGGAAAGTAAACCAAAGCAAGGCCACAGACAGGAAGATGGGGTCCAAAAGTACCTTCCACCATCTTATGGCCAAGTACAAGAGCCAAAAGACCGATTTGAACAATCGGTCTGTGAAGCGGCCAAGATCACCACCGAGAGGAGCCAGCTCACCTAGGAAGGTGATGAGGCAAGCGGCAGAAGTTCGTGGGCCTCCTCCTCCTCCCCATGGGTTCGGGATGCCATCGCCATGGTTCTCACTTATGCCATGGCCGCCGTTCCCGGTGTGGCACCCGTGCAAGGGGCCAGGGATGCCCGTGCCACCGATGCCCGTTCCACCGATGCCATACCCACCATTCCATCCGGGTTGGAACGTGCCGAAAGAAGATGTCTTAAAGAGGCTCTCCGGTCCTATTCACGACCGGTTGGAGCCTCAACCGGTCAATGCGAGAAGAGGTGGCTCCACCACCACTCCTAAGCAAGAGAATACATTCGGTGGTGTCGTTAAGATCGGCTCAATCGATGTTAAAATCGAGGGAATCTTCAATGGACTGATCACGTTAAACGATCCGACTAAAAAGGCTTCTCATGATCATGAAGCTAGCGGCAGAAAAAACCCCTCTAAGTACATGCAACCGAGGTGGTGTCCGCCCGGTTTGATCCACACCCAAAAGAGGAAGCTGCAAAGACTGCGCCTCCGAGAGATTTGAGAAAGGGAGGCGGAGAAGAAAAGGGACAAAGTTTTCAATGAAGTCAAGCCGATGGTTCCCCAAGGAAAGCAGTGGAGAGCTAAGGAGCCTGGGCTCCCACTCCACCGGTGACGGAAGACGCGGTGGCCACTCTAGAAGCGCCGAATCCGACCGACGTCGCGTTGGTGGAGAGCCCGCAGCACCTTCACCCAAGGGAGATGTCGACATGTTCGAGTTTGACGACGACGACCTCTTGGCCTGCGAGCCTACACCACCTCGAGAAGCTTGGGCAGAGCTATATAGCTCAGTGTGGGTGCAGCCGCACCCTGAAGCTTAGAAAATTTTAGGGTTATAAGCTGTATATTCAACACATTTGCACCCCCCAAACTCATTATCATGCACCGACAAGACTAAAAATACAAGATCAAGCAACCCTAATTCGAGTGATGCGTCACCCTTCGATGAGCTCTAGCTCCACCACTGTCGGGAAGGTATGGAAATCAACACCATTTGCTTGTCTCTTTCTGATTATTCTTTGGTAGAGCAAAAAAAGGTTATGGCACAATTCGATTTTGGGCCAAAGAGTGCTATTTTCGAAAAGCCCAAAGAATCGGAGAACCATTTGAAACCTCTCTATGTGAGGGGCGGTGCTATTGTTAATCTAATGCCATATTGTTTGTTTAAGAAGATAGGTAAAGCCGATGACGAGCTCATCCGGACCAACATGGCTTTGAACGGTGTGTGAGGAAGAGACCCTATCGAGGCTAAAGGGATCCCTTCTATGGACCTCACCGTTGGGAGCAAGACCATGGCTACCGCTTTGTTTGTCTCCGATTTGCGGGGTAGTTATAGCTTGATCTTAGGGTGTGATTGGATTCATGCTAATAAGTGTGTTCCTTCTACATTACATCAATTTTTGATACAGTGGATTGGTGATGATGTAGAGATTGTTCATTTGGATGCATCGGTTTATGTTGCTATGGCCGATCCATCTTCCTTGCCACATGATACCGTCAAGTGCTTGACCAGGTTAGATTTGATGGACTATGATTTTCTTAGTGTGACTAGGGATGGATTTGTACCCGTCAATGTAAAGTTGATGGAGAATCGGCTCAATCATATTATGTGATCCAATGGAGTTAAATTTAGATTTGTTACAAAAGAGGGTAGAACACTATCAGTCCAACACAAACGATATGTGTGAAACTACAAAAGAAATAGAGGATAAGTTAGGACAGGGATTTACATCGGCCAATCCTCTTGAAGAGGTAAATTTTGGAAGTGATGACAATCCGAGGCTGACCTTTGTAAATGCTAATCTAGAAGCCGATTATAAGGTGAAATTAATTGGTTTACTAAAAGAATATGTAGGCTGTTTTGCATGGTCTTATAATGAAATGCTCGGGTTGAGCCGCGAGCTTGTTGAGCATCGGCTTCCAATTAAATCTAGTTTTAGACCTTTAAACAACTGATGAGAAGATTTAATCCGAACATGCATGATCGGATTAAAGAGAAAATTAACCGATTGGTTGATGCAAAGTTTGTAAGGCCTTGCAGGTATGCGGAGTGGATATCTAGTATCGTGCCCTTTGAGAAGAAGAACACGTGTAAGATAAGGGTTTGCATTGATTTTAGAAATTTGAATAGAGTCACTCCTAAAGATGAATATTCTATGCTGATGGCCGATATGTTGATTAATGATGCTTCTGGCCTTAGAGTTATAAGTTTTCTTGATGGTAATGCGGGTTATAACCAAATCTTCATAGCCGAAGATGACATGTCTAAAACTACTTTTAGGTGTCCTGGTTTTGTAGGATTGTTTGAGTGGGTTGTCATGACTTTTGGGTTAAAAAATGCGGGTGCCACATACCAAAGAGCTATGAATTTTATCTTCCATGATTTGCTCGGTGTCATTATGGAGGTTTATATGGATGATGTGGTGATCAAATCAGCTGCCTTAGATCCTCACTTGGCCGATATGCAACTTGCTTTGGACCAAATGCGCCGTTTCGGTTTGAAAATGAATCCACTCAAATGTGCTTTTGGTGTATCGGCTGGAAAGTTTTTAGGTTTCATAATCCATGAAAAGGACATAGAGGTAGATCCTAAGAAGGTAGAAGCAATTAGAAACGTGCAAGCGCCCACATGCAAGAGAGAGTTGCAAAGCTTTTGAAGGCAAAGTAAACTACTTGAGGAGATTCATATCCAACTTGTCGAGAAAAATCAATGCATTTACTCTTATTCTTCGGTTAAAGAATAAAAGCGAATTTATTTTGGGGGCAAAACGGCAAGAAGCCTTTGATAAGATTAAAGAGTACTTATCTTTGCCACCGGTTCTTAGGGCACCCAAGGGTGAAGTTTCTTTTCATCTTTACATAGCGGTGAAAGATGACGTGATTGGTGCTGTTTTGGCACAAAAAACTGAAGGGAAGGATTATGTGATCACAAATGTGAGCCGATGGTTGATTGATGCGAAAACAAGGTGCACTCTCATCAAGAAACTATGCTTTTCCTTGTATCATGCTTGCACCAAGTTGAGACACTATTTATTATCTAGTGTTTGTGTGGTTGCTTGTCAAACTGATGTTATTAGACATATGTTGCATAGGCCAATTTTTAATGGTAGGCTTGGTAAATAGGCATATGCATTGATTAAGTATGATTTGGCTTAAGAACCATTGAAATCCATGAATGGCCAAATTGTTACTAATTTTATTGTTGAACATCGAATTGATTTAAAGCATGATTTAGATATTGTAATCTATGAAAGGCCAAACGGATGTTATTAGACAATCAAGCCGAATATGTGGCATTGTTATTCGGCTTGGAGATGTTAGAGTCCATGAGGGTGAAACGTGTAGAGGTTTTCAGCGATTCACTACTAGTAGTGCAACAAGTCATCGAAAATTTTCAATGCCTAGATGGATCATTAAATGTCATTTTGGACAAGTGCCTAGATATTGTCAAGGGAATGGACGAGTTTCATATACATCATGTTCCTAGACTAGAAAACAGTGAAGCCAATGATTTGGCACAACAAGCATTGGGTTGTAATGTTAGTAAAGGTAGATTTTCAATTATTAAGAAACTGATGCTTGAGATGCAAGAATTAGACGGTTTAGATACTAGCACGTCAAAGCATGATAGTGCCGAATCACTTGATTGGAGATCTCCCATAATTTCATACATTCGTAGTTCAACCCAAAGTGTAGATAGAAAGGTTCGGCATGTAGCTTTCAAATATACTTTGATTGAAGATAACTTATACCGCCGAACGGGAGATGATTTGCTTTTGAAATGTTCAGGTGATGAAGAAGCCAAAGTGGCTTTGGGAGAAGTCCATGAGGGTATTTGTGGTACGCATCAATCAGCTCTAAAAATAAAATGGTTATTGAGGAGGACCGGATTCTATTGACCAACCATGATTGCTGATTGTTATTGCTACTATAAAGGATGCTAAGAGTGCCAAAGGTTTGGCAATGTCAATTGTTACCCGCTGCCTTGATGAACCCCATCATAAAACCGTGGCCATTTCGAAGATGGGGATTGGATTTTATAGGGCAAATACATCCTGGTTCTTCGAAGGACACCGCTTCGTGCTAGTGGCAATGAATTACTTCACCAAGTGAACTGAAGCGGTTGCTCTCAAGAACATGACACACAAAGAGGTAATTGAGTTCCTTACCGAGCATATCATTCATGGATTCGACATCCTGTAAACTTTGACTATAGACCAAGATACTTCTTTTACATCCAGTCATGTTCAAGAGTTTACCAAATTTTATGGTTAGACTACTCATTTCATCTTCATATTATGCTCAGGCCAATGGTCAGGCCGACTCTAGTAATAAAACATTAATTAAGCTCATTATGAAAAAGGTAGAAGATCATCCTAAAAGATGGCATGAGGTCTTATCGGAGGCGTTATGGGCTCATCGTATATCTAGACATGGAGCCACTAAAGCAACCCCTTATGAACTCGTCTATGGACAAGAGGCCGTTTTACCCGTCGGGGTAAATCTAGGGTCCTCCATTAGTGAGTATCATACCTTAATGTTGGACAATATTGATGAGGTCACTGATAAGCAATTGAGTGCTTTGAAGGCAATTGAGAAAGATAAAGCGAGAGTTGCTAGAGCTTACAATAAGAAAGTAAAAGTCCAAACTTTTCAGGTGGGCGAATTGGTTTGGAAAACTATTCTGCTCGTAGGTTCAAGAAGCAACAAGTTTTGAAAATGGTCTTCTAGTTGGGAAGGGTCATATAGAATAGTAAAAGTCATTGCCGAAAATGCATACATGATGTTAAATATGTGGGAAGAGTCATTGCCTAGGTCCTTTAACGGCCGATACTTGAAAATGTATCATCCAAGTGTGTGGCAAGAAGCTTAAAAGAAAACGGCCCATATAAAGAGTATCATCGCCAAGAATGGTACAGTGGCTGATGAGTCAGGGGAACCATTGCCCTTAGAGGTTTTTAGGTGCGTAGAATGTTTTATTGTGCAGAAACTTCGCCAAAAAACATGTGGCATATGTTAGACATGCAAAAATTGTTAGACCACTGGAGTGTTCGGTACAATGCTGGAGTATCCGGCAAGCCCTCTCGGGTTTGGCGTATTTAGCCCATCGGAGTGTCCGGCAAGCCCTCTCGGGTTACAGTGTTTTGCACACCAGACCATCCGGCATAATGCTGGACTATCCGGCAAGCCTTCTCGGGTTCCGATGTGTTGCACACTCGACGATCTGGCATAGTGCTGGACTATCCGGCAAGCTCTCTCTGGTTCGAGTGTTTTACACTCCGGACCATCTGGCACAGTGTCGGACTATCCGACAAGCCCTCTCGGGTCCAGGAAGTTTGCACGACAAACCATCCGGCAAGGGACCAGAGTGTCCGACAATGTGCTGGACTGTCCGGTAGTGTCGATTTAGGAAGTTTTTGGGCAGATCAAATCTAATTTGCTCCCTAATTAAGAGGATTTGTTGCGGGATAAGACCATCCCACCTCTATAAAATAGAGGCCTATGGTCGGCTGAGGGGTATCTTAATTGAACCTATCATTTGCCTTTACATTTTTATTTCTCCAAACCCTAATCCCCTCACTCAATCTTCCTTTGTTTCGACAGTGTTTGAAGGCGATCCGGCTGGCTTGACCGAGCCCGAATGAACCCTAAGAAGATCCTCCTCCAACGGGGTCTCTCCCAAGGTGGGTTTTCTTGGTGTTGTCCCAACCCGACTTCATGCGGCGCCGGCGTTCTTGCACACGGACTTGCGGGTGGTGCGTTCGCCCGAGGATCCGTTTCTGCGTCAACAACACCCTTGCACTTTATGTTCTCATCGTATGCTTTTATAAAGGTTCACACATGTATAAAAGCAATAGTATCACAAGACGTGCCATAACGTATACAAACATTGCATGCCGACCCTAATTACGAATATGTGCACTAAACCCTATAGCATTCACATGCATCATATAGCGAACCCTTCACCTAATTATAATAATTTAACGTAATAATCACCGCATTATGCATGCTCCTTTTTGTCATCGGTTTTGCTTTTGGAATTTGATTGGTTTTTATCCTGAGTTTGTTGGATCTTAATTGCTTTTCTCGAGCTTTATTTCTTTTACAGTAATTTTATTAGGCATGTTTACCGTGTAGAAAATGTTAAGTTTGAGGAAGAGACAGAGTTTGAAGAAAACCCCGAAGGCCCAAACGTCAAGACCAAGCTTCAAGACCTGGTCTTTGAGGAAGAGCTTGAAAACTGGCACTGTGAAGATTAAGATAGAAGAGTTTGCAGCGAAGCTCTAACTCCTTGATCATATCTAACCTATGATTTTTGGTATGCTTCTATATTGCCTTAATTGCTTGCATTGTACTATTTTTATTATTTTAAAACATTGTGTTAGTTAATATCCTAGTTGGTTTAGTTATTAGAGATGCTTGTGTCTACTATTATATTGTCATGGAGTATCTAAGTACATTTGTTATATTTTGGGTTCCCCTGTCCTTGATTACCCTAGGCTACTACCATTAGCTTTGCTAATGCTAGTCATCACTTTGCTACTAGTATGCTTAGGAACCCCTTTTTGTGATGTCTACATCACCACACCTCTCACTTATACTTTATTATAAAATGCGTTAACAAATGAGTTTGGTGGTGTGAGTAAAATAAAGTGGGATGGGAGATATAACAACTAGTGCTAAGTGAAGAACAATGGGTATTTCTGTTTGGGGGCGAGGCTTGTGCTATGTGCTTGGTGTTCGGTGATTAGCTATGTGCATATGGATTAGCTGTGTGCTTTTTGGTATCCACCTTTCGTGGATGGAAGCGTCCGCCCTGGCCGCATAAGGAACGGTTCGTTGAACTTCAACTGGGTGATTTACATGCAACTACAGAATCTATCATGGGCAGGACTTATCCTTCTTCTTGACATCTACCGTGAGCCACTTGGAGGCTAGTAGGGCACGGGAGCTAGAGGGTGGATATTCGGTGATGTATGTAACCGTATGATTCACTAGAGGCTTCATCTTTTGAGTTGTCACCATTGATCACTCAGGTGGACTTGTGGGGATGTCCGGAGAAGGCGAGACTAGTGTTAAGTCGCTCCCTAGCCAAGAGGGTGTAGCTTGTGGAAAAAGTGTACAACCTCTACAGAGTGTTAAATCTTTTTGGAAAGTCTATTGTCACTGGTTATGACACACCTTTGTCTTGAACTTTTATGATTAGTCTCTCTCTAAATCCTTGATGTGTGAGTCGGTAGTAGTTACCCGTGTTTTCGGAAATGAAGGCTGTGTTCTAGTTGTTATGACTTTGTGTCGGAAGGCCCACCTAAAACTTAGGAACTGGTGGGATTGATGAACATCTCCCCCCCCAGGTCCACCCAACTAAAACCATGACAGTAACGGAGTTGTTTTTCTCTGATTTAAAAAGCTTCTGTAGTGAACCCTGCATAAAACTAGTTATTCCTAAAGTAACCCCTAAACCTTCATCTTTGCTATGACCAGATAAGCATGTACTTAATCCCATGCTTAGTGTTAGGGCTTGCTGAGTACCTTATGTACTCACTTGTTTGCATTCGTGGTTTTAGAAGGAGAAAACTTTGTAAGATGATGACGTGCTGGGTTTCGGTTCTGCTTTCCAATTCTGCTTGTGGCGTTTAGCCGTTGTTTCTGCTATCTGCTTCACCTCTAGTTTGATAGATGATTTTGGATAGTAGTCCAGCCGTGTAACCACTAAAGATTATATATGCAAGGATCAAGGACACCGAGAAGGGGGGTTGAATCGGTGAACTTATAGGATTTACTTCGCTACAAGTTTAAACTATGAGACTCAAAACCAAACAAGAGCAACCTATCAATTCTAGTAGGCTAAGACCCCTAACAATGCTAGTGATGAAAGGAAAGCAACAAGCAAGCACTAACACGATAGCCACCAAAAGGAATCACAAAGCAACCTATCAATTCTACTCAACAATATGAAAAGCAGAAAGTAAATAGAGATGATTCAAGAGAATGCTCAATTATTTTTCCTGAGGTCTCAGAAGGTAGGCGCCTTTTCCTAATTCTCGTTGAACCACTCCCGTCGGAGTCTTGATTCCTCCTGTCAATCTCGGAACGATGCTCACAAGGGTACGCTTCACTCCCGTAGTGAAGTCATGGACGGCCCGGCTCTTGCAAACAATATCCAAGCGCTAGAGCAAGCCTCCAAGGCTCGGGCGCTACCTCTTGATGTCCCTTTTCCTTTTAAGCGGAGGATCCGAAACCGCTCATAAACTTGGCATCGTCTTCCACAATCTCCTCAGAAGCTCGAGCACCGACTCCTAGCCGGTGTAGGCTACCAAGATCAAGAGTAATAGGCAAAGATTACTCCTCCCAAGCCCCACAAGCTCTAAAAGTGTATGAATGCTCCTATCACTCATACTAGCACCAAAGATCTTCAATCCTGTCTTGTGCTCTCTTGATGGTGTCCCTTGGCCTCTCACAAGTTTGCTCCAGCAATTCAGACCTCAGGCACACGGCAAAACATCCCCCTCCATGGTTTAAGTAGGCTCCAAGCTCAGAAACAATCGTTGGAACGTGATGTCATAAAGCTGACTGCTTTTGCCAGTCATCGGACGGTCCGGTGACTATTCCCACCAGACTATCCGGCGACCTTGTCTTCTCATAGAACAGGGAAACAACCTCTCTGGAATCCATTCTATATGACACTGGACTGTGCAATGCATACCTTCACTGGATTATCTAGTGACTTTTATTTTTGGACTTCCAGAGACACCTCTTCTAGACTCGGTCTTTTGGCTCACCGGACTGTTCGGTTATTGCACCACCGGACTGTTCGGTGACTTCTCCTCTTCGACTCCAGCGAGCATCTCTCTCTGGATTAGCTTCTCCTGGCTCACCGGACTGTCCGATGACTGCTTCCGCAACTAAAGTTGAGCTTCAGTCTTCGTCTTCACTTCGACTTTGCTTCGCCTGCCATCTCAAGTGCTTTCTAAGGTAACTAAGAGCATTCATACCCCAACACTTGTATAACAAGAGATGAATGACTTGACCCCCCTTAATAATACCGGCGGTCTTGTGTACTCTCTAGCTAGTCCTTAGCCTTGGTCCTCTGATGCCCGAAACTCCTCTTCTTGGGATCAACCTTTGTCATCCATCGAGGAAACCCACCAAGTTGTAGAGATTTGCGGGGTGGTACCTACAATCACAACCGTTACTTATGGTGTTTATTCAATCACCAAAATCAATTCATACTTTTTAGAGGACTTCAAAAGTCATGAAGCTTACACTATATCCGATATTCTTCTCTTTTGAAGTAATGCTTTTGTATAACATTCTGTTGTGTTCACAGTATCAGATACTGATCCAGAGACTGATACGTGTTGTTCATTGTGTATCAGAAATGGGGTACGACATACTAGCTGCTCTAAAACGTACGAACAGTGAAAGCGGAGCTGAGAGCAGTGTATTGAAGCTGGGCTGCTGCTGCAGTGGTGGCTGAAGCTGCGCTGTGAAAGCCGGCACAGATGTGTATTGTGGCTGAGGAGCTGCTAGCTATAGCTGTGAGGACAGAGGACCTGGTAGTGTAGTCGTCGAGAACACGGGAAACGGTGGCATACTGATCCCCTGGAGATAAGATGCTATCGCTCCAAAATCAGCAGACATCCGCTGCCATCTCCAACTGAGTGCGCTGCGACCTCTCGTGAAATTCTCTGTCCTACCGTCTCCTTTCTTCAGCAAGCTCTCTCTCTCCATCCTGAGCCTCTCCTCAATCTGGAGGTGCTCGTGTCGGATCCTCTCCTCGAACTCGGCTCTCTCACGTCAGATCCTCTCCTCCTACTCCTGCCGAAATCTCCTCTGCTCGGCCTGCTCTTCCTGGATAGCATCTAATCTGGTAGCAAGAGTAGGGTCAAGTGTGGCTCGAGAGATAGGAGTCTCGGCTTGACCTGGAGCCTCAGTGCTCCTAAACCCTAGTTGTGCTCCCTACGGAGCCTCAATCTCTAGCTCGTACTCCTCAGGGGCTGAGGACTTCTCTCCTCCAGCGGTGCTCTGAGAAGCTAACGTGCTAAGAACCCTGGAGTCGGATGGCTCAACTAGACTGAAAGAGGCGGTGATCTCTAGCAATGCTGCATATTCCTCCTCAGTCATCACTCTTGCTTTCTTCAGCAACAGGCATATGTAAGGGGTAAAAGGTAATTGACTTTCCAATCTCCTCATATATCACATCCTCCATCTGTGCTGACATCTGGTCTGTCAAATCAAACAACTCATGCCTCAGCAAAAAGCATAGCAGCCACTGATATGGTATAGTAACACGCTCTGTATAGCCAGCCCTCGGTGCTATCGACCTGCCTAGCAACCCTCTCAAAACACGTGTCTCGTGTGTCAACCTCAAAGGGTGCCTCAAGTAGTGCTCCCCATGCGGTGAAGGGTAAGCAACACTTAGTCTCTCGTCACTAGGCTCCATCCCTTCAAAAGTTTTGTATTGTGGCAAGAAGTCCGAATGGGCCAGTGCGTGGATCCGTGTCTCAAAAGATATGAACTCCAAAGCAGATATGACATTAGATCGCTCAAAATGGTGTGGCTCCCCTCCTTATAAGAACCAAAGCTGTGACTTGTCAGGGTGATCCACAGGGAGGCATAGAACTGCAGTACTACCTCCTCACTATATCACAGGGGCTGGGTGACAAATTCTATCAGACCAGGTAAGAATGCAATGTGCTCCTCCATGTCTATCCCAGCTCCTCTGCTCAGTGCCTCAAAAGAAAAGTGGCGGTGTGTAGCAAACACTGAGTTCTTGCCCTTATTGATAAGCTGTCATCGGAGAGCCTCGTATATCCTCCGCTAAAGTACTGTCCAAAACTGTCCAGCATTGGTATGTCGCTATGCGGGGACCCAAACTGTAAAGTCCACTCCTCTTGGCCTTCATGGCTGGGACCCTGATCTTTAGCTGATCAACCTCCTCCTCTGCAACTCTGGCCATGGCCCAGCAAGTTCTCTCCGCTCTGGATGTGCAAACACTGCAGACCCCCTTCTTGGAATAAGGATACCTCTGTGGCCTCGACTGTTAAGCTGTCTAGGCTGCCTCTGCCTCCGTGGTTCCTGACTGCCAAGAACAATTGGTAGGAGCTCTCCGCGGCTGCACCTCTGCTACTAGGGGTGTGGTCACCACTCTTTGACGGGTCAACCTCCTCAGCTCCCCCTGACCCTCTTTGCCAGATATCCTAAGCGCTCCACTCCTCCTGTGTGGAGGCTCATCCACAACCGCTGCTGCCAGTGCTCGGTCCCACACGGGATCTCATGTCCTCTGCTTCTTCTTCTTCTCAGGCTCTAAGGCATTGCCCTTCCCCTTCTCCTCTGTAGACACTCTTTGTCGACTCGTACTGTCAAGCTGTCACTGAAAGATCTACTAATACTGAGAGAACCACTGACCAGCTGACTTAACTAGATAGGATTAAGAGCTTGGCTCTTAACCTACCCAAGATAGCTTTGGACTGCCGCTGAAAGCTCTGCCACTGTCCACTGTCTTGTACCACTGCACAAACTGTCACAACACCACATAAGAATAGGTAAAGGTTGTAAGCATCGTAGGCAAGTGAGACACATAGAAGTCCTATCGATGGAAACAAGGACTTATCACCGATCAAATGAAGCAAATATGGCCAACGGTGATATCGACGGACTAATGCAACAATTCAAATAATAGCAAAGCACTCAAATTGTGACACTAGTGACAGAAAGACTCAATGCCATATCAAAATATGAAAGAGATAATCTCAATATGGCATCAAGTACAGGGAACGTCAACTAATCACGTTAATCGACAATAAAAGATTAAACTATTATCAACTATACCAAATTTTTCATAATTAATCTACTCTAGAGCATGCGGGACATTTCCGATGAAGGGGGTGATAGAACCAGTACCTCGGGGAAGTAGAATGTCGGAAACCACCAAAGAAACCTCCATAGCACGTTCGACCGCACGGGAGACAAAACCCTACTAAGGGTTTTTGCGCTTTGAGCTAGGGCGAGGTGGAGACAGTGCTAGGCGAGTGCAAAGGTGGCACAGAGGTGCTCAACGACGGCGAGATGCATGGGCACAACAGGGCGGCGATGGTGCGATCAAACGGAATGGCACGCGGCGCTAGCTATGAAGCAAAGCAGAACGGGCGTAGTGGGGTGGAGCGCACGGGCGGCGGCCGGCGACAGAGCAGCAAGGTGCGCAGTGGAGGAGCGTGAGCGGTGAGCGCGAAGGCTGCAAAGGCGCAAGCGGCGGCAACGACGACGGTCGGCATCGAGGTCGGGGAAAAGGCGCATTGGTGAAAACCGAGATAGCACGTGCGGCTAGGTTAAACACAAATCAATGACCGAGATTGAATTGAAAATAAATGGTCGGCAGAGATTTCACCAATCAAAGGGGTCACCGGACTGTCCGGTCCTCTGAGATTGTCCGGTGACTATAAAAGTCTGGACTGTTTAGTGTCTGCAGAAACTCGATTCCGGAGAAACAACCGCTTCGTCTTCTCGTCATTGGACTGTGCGGTGAACCCGCCGGAATGTCTGGTGTCAGTCTGATTCCGCTGTGTTGACTAATCACAAAGATACAATCACTGGACTGTCCGATGAAGGCGTCGGAATGTTTGGTGATTTCAAGGAATTGCAGAATAAAGGAAATTCTTTTTAGAAATCAAGTGTCCTCACGGAAGAACCAAAAAACCACCACACTTGTTTAGAAAGGGAACTCTCAAACACTCCTTTGCAAATAGATAACCCTCGAAGGGTTTATAGTTTTTGTGAATTGCAATAAGATCGAGCAATAAAACCAAAACTAGAAGGAACCAAAAAGGGATTGTATGAACCTATGTTCACAGTCTGTGTAAGTGAAAATCTTAGAGACCGTTAGACACAGGGTTTAATGGGCATGAAGCTCACAATTGCTTTAGTTATCCTTTGAAGAGTGTGTGAATTCATATAGGCAAAAAAGCTAGCTAATGCAAGCAATTTAAAACATGCCATGTAAATGCAAGCAAATTAAGGGACATTGCATAAGAGAAACCTATTCAATGCCAAGTTTGGCCCATCTCAAGCTTATTCGCCATAAGCCCACTGCTTTGCCTTGAGATAGCCAAATCACATTCTCAAGCTCTTCCCCCATGCTTATGGATATCTCAAGATGGTTAGGCGTTGACTAATTTTTTTTGTTCTTTTCTTTTATCTTTTTACACACGATGCATGATAGTGCAAACATCTAGTCCACGAAGGAGTTCTAACTACCATGCAAGATAATAAAAGAAACCTACTCTTCTATATACAAGAGAAAACCTCTTTGAAGAGTAGATTGGCGTTGAAGCTCGATCACATATGGTGGACTTCTAGAATCTTCAATTTTCTTCACAGTCCCCCACCTTGGTCCCTTCTCTTCTTATTAGTAACCCAAGAGAGTTTAAGCTTTCTCTCTCATTCCATGATCACCTTGGGGACCCATATCTTCTTCATTGTCCGCTTGTCATTTGGCGGTCCGAGTGACTTGGCTTTCACCTTTCCATCCTTTGCCCTAAAAGGCTTGTAGTGCACATCTTCATGGAAAAGTTTAGCGTTAGGCATATTCTTAGGCTCGCTCACCTTGGGACAATCCTTGGAGCGGTGTCCATCACGGCAACACTTCTCACAATAGTAGTCATCTGCCATAAGTGGGACTATCCAAGCGGGGATCTCATCTTCATTGCCAATGATGTTGATAGAGGAAGGATATGATCCTAGGCCTTTGTGGTTGTGGTTGTTGACAAGGTTTTGGCTTAGGATTTCTTTTTGAATTTACCTTCCTCTAGTAAGCTGCTCAAAAGCATCCATCACGACATCTCTCTCCTCCTTGAGCTTCGTGTATTCCTTCAAAATAGATGGCTCGAGTAGTACTCTCCTCAGAGAGGGTTCGGTTATAAGAAGTAAAAGCTTCATTTAAATGCTTAGGAAAGTTCAAGAGAGAGTCAAGGTCAAGAGCTTCATGGGTGAGGACCAATGCCTTATGCTTCTTACTTAGCTCTATGTGCTTTTCCTTGAGAGACTCATAGGATTCGCATAGAGCATTGTGAGATTGCTTTTAGAGCATTAAGCGCATCCTCAAGCTCCTAAACTCGGTATACCGTTACTTCATGCTCCTTGGTCACCACCTTGATCTACTTGTTCTTCTTAATGATGGTCTTGTTGGCCTTCTCAAGAATGAGGACTAGATCATTATAGCTTGGAGCATCATCCTCATCATCATAGTCCTCCTCTTCTTCTTCAAGATCATCATCTTCGTCTATGTAGCCCTCACAACTTCGGGCCATCAAGCATAGATGTGGTGGTGGTAGCTCATTGGTGGAGCTTGTCATAGCGATACCCGCAAGCTCTTCATCTTCGATTGAAGAGGAGTCTAAATTAGCATCATTGGTGAGCCACTCACCAACAATATAAGCTTTGTGCGAGAACTTCCTCCTTTCCTTGTCCTTGCTCTTCTCCTTGACAAAGAACTTCTTAAATTTCCTCTTTGACTTTTGTTCTTCATCATCACTCTCACTAGAGGCTTGCTTCTTTTTTTTTTCCTTCTTGGGCTTGGGACACTCCTTTGTAAAATGGCCTTTCTTGCCACAATTGAAACATCCAGAATTTCGCTTTGAGGATGAGGGTCTTCTCTTGTGAAAAAGCTTCTTCATTAAGAGCGCAAGGTCCTCATTATCGCTCTCATCATCCCCCAACTTCTTCTTCTTTTTGCTCTTACCACTAGGAGATTCTTCAACTTGAAGAGCAAGATTCTTGGGCAATTGTGCGTCGGTGGAGGTGCCCAACATATACCCCTCATACACCATAAGCTTTCCATGCATGACATCCACAGAGATAGTAGCCAAGTTGGCTTGAAAGACACACATGACGATGGAGTTGTACCTTGGCGACGACATGCTCAATAGCTTCCTCAAGATCTCAACATCATCAATTTTTCTCTTGAGACCCAAGGCATTGATTTTCTCTACCACTACATGCAAATGAGAATAAACATTGTTAGCTTTTTCATATGGCAACATAGTGATAGAGTCATATTTGTTCTTGAGAACATAATAATACTCTTCCTTATTCTCGGTGGAGCCTTCATGAATATTTTGCAATTGAGATCATATTTCATGAGTGGTATGCATTGATTCTATCAAAGATATTTTTAGAAATGCACCTAAAGATGACATTCTTGGCCTTGCATTGAACTTGATAAACATGGGATCAAATCTCTCATTCTCATTTGTAGTGTTGTGGGTCACATGCCACAATTTCCCAAAATGAGTAATCGTCCTCATCGAATATGGGTGGATGTTCCATCCTGTTCGGCATCCTTACTCAAGGCGGTGAAGCTTAAAAATGAGCACTTGGCGCTGATTCCACTTGTAATGATAAAGGATACCGAGAAGGGGGTTGAATCGGTGGACTTACAGGATTTAATTCGCTACAAACTTAAACTATGAGACTTAGAATCACAATAAGAGCAACCTACACAATTCTAGTAGGTCAAGACCCCTAACAATTCTAGTGAAGAAAAGAAAGCAACAAACAAGCACCAGCACGATAGCCACCAAGAGGAATCGTAAAACAACTTAATACTATACTCAACGGGAGTTGTTCAACGAGGATTAGGGAAGACGCCAACCTTCTGAGACCTCGAGAAAATCGCTGAGCATTCTCTTGACTCTCTCTTTACTTTCTGCATTTCATTCCTCCCGTCGGAGTCTTGATTCCTCCCGTCATTTTTGAAATGGTGCTGCCAAGGGTATGCTTCGCTTCTCGAAGTGAAGTCACCGACGGTCCGGCTGTCGCACATAATACCCTCATGCTAGAGCAGGCCTCCAAGGCTCCAGACGCTCCCTCTTGGTGTCTCTTTCAAGCGGGGGACTGAAACCGCTCACAAACTTAGCGTCGTCTTTCACAATCTCCTCGAAAGCTCAAACACCGACTCCTAGATGGTCTAAGTTGCCAAAACTAAGAGTAATAGGCAAAGATCGCTGCTCTCAAAGCCCCATAAGCTCTAGAAGTGTATGAATGCTCCTATCACATTCCTACTAGCACCAAAGATCTCTAATCTTGTGTTGTGCTCTCTTTTTTGTGTCCCTTGGCCTCAAAAGTTTGCTTCAAAAATTCAAACCTCAGGTACACTGCAAAATGTCCCCCTCCATGGTTTAAGTAGGCTCCAAGCCCAGAAACAACCGTTGGAATGTGATGTCATAAAGCTAACTGTTTTTGTTAGTCACTGGTGACTGCTCCCACCGGACTGTTCGGCACACCACCGGACTGTCTGGTGATCTTATCTTCTTGCAGACCAGAGAAACACCCTCTCTGGAATCCATTCCATATGACACCAGACTATCCGGTGCATATCTTCACCAGACTGTCCAGTAACTCTCACTTTTGGACTTCCAGAGACACCTCTTCTGTACTTTGTCTTCAGGCTCATCGGACTATTCGATGACTCATCTTCTTCTGCCTTCGTCTTTGATTTGACTTTAGCTTCGCTTGCTTTGCTTCCTTTGCCATCTTCAGTGCTTTGTGAGGTTACTAAGAGCATTCATAGCCCCTAACACTTATATGACCCGAGAACAAATGACTTGACCTCTCTTAATAGTACCGATGACCCTATGGACTCTCTAGCTAGTTCTTAGCCTTGGTCCACCGAATTTCGAGACTCCTCTTCTTGAGATCATCTTTGTCATCCATTGAGAAATCCCACCATGTATAGAGATTTAGCAAGGTGGTACCTACAATCATAACCGTTGCTTGTGGTGTTCATTCAATTACCAAAATCAATTTATACTTTTTAAGAGACTTCAAAGGTCATGAAGCTCACACAAGCCCATGGTGCGGAAGCTGAAATGCGCGCCTTTGGACTGACACATATGCTGAGGGAGCAACGGTTGTGCGACATATACTATGATGAGAGCCGGGAACATGTAGACAGGGACAGCCCAGTGAAGAATACATGAGGAAGATACATGATGATATTTCCACTGATATAAAGACTTGTCTTTTGTATTTGAGCATTTTCCCTGCCAACTATGTGCTGAAGAAGGATCGACTTATACGGATGTGCACAGCTGAAGGGTTTCTTATAGCCAGGAAACTTTGTGGGAAACGGGTGGGAGGTACTTTTTCGAGCTTATCGCCAGGAAACTGATTGAACCAGTTTATGATGAGGAGGAAGATCCTCTTCTGCCCACCGGTTGTAGAATTGGAGATTCTGTTCATGATTTCATCAGGTCCCGGTCCAGTGAAGGGAACTTTGTGATGTCGGGACAGCAAGGTATGTTTTTGCAACACTATTCCAGCATTAATATGGGTCATATGGTGCCCAGGCGTAAAAATTGTTCAAAAGTCCGATCACTTAGAATTCAAAAGTCCCATCACTCATAATTGCCTGATACTCCCTCCTTTTCAAAATCTAAGCATTTTTAGGTTTAGTCAAAGTCAAACTTTTCTCACTTTAATCGCCAATAATGTATAATTACTAATGTTTTATCATATAAAAGTTATATTTTTTGGATTCATCATAAAATAAGCTTTAAAAAAGTATATTTTTATATTAAAAATTTGTGATTTTCTAGATATTTTTTTAGAAGTTAAAAGAGTATGACTTTACCCAAACCTAGAAATGCTTATATTTTGGAATGGATGTAGTATTTCGGCCTTTATACATGTACGGGTGCTTGATCTCGATGGTCAATGGAAGCAGGACGAAGAATATCTGCATATGATTGGACGTTTATCCCTGCTAAGATATTTGAAACTTCAAGGGATCAGACTCAGTTCTCTACCTCAAGAGATAATAGAACTCAAGCACCTGGAAACCATGGATCTAATTCACAATAGTTGTTGCAAGAGTTGCCAGCATTTAAAAGTAGGAAGTTAGTCTCTCTGATTGCTGACAAGCTCAAGCTACCCATAGGAATGGGGGAAACACTAGTTCTGTGATAGACCGCCTCACAAAGAGACGATCCATCGACCTCCAGGATCTTATCTGGTGTCAATCAGCGAAGCGAGGACCAACAGTACAACTCAAGCACGATAAAATATAATACAAACTGTTAGTTAAGTTAGAAACCAGAGTCTTTTAAAAGCGTGGAAGCATGCAAACTTTATTTAAAGCTACTAGGGACTCCTAAATTCTAAGCATAAGATGACATCGAGCCCATACGATGCACCTTCTAGCAGCACACAACAGATCAGTGTGGCGAGTAGGGCTCCCAATGGACATAGCCACCCTCGAGGGCTGCTCCCGCCGGTTGGTCAAGAGGAGGGAAAGAGAGATCACCTGCAAGCAAAAAACAACAGAGAGCCAAGCCTGAGCATTCAAATGCTCTGCAAGTCTTAAGCCGTCAACATGGCCAACTACTGCTGACTCCAGAAGATATGATAAAGCTGACTCACATGAGATACCTATTTGCAAAAACCAGCGCTAATATAGTGAATCCTTAGATTCAAATTTTAACAGTAAATTAAATGTAAGAGAATATAAATTTAATTTGCACAATCAACTACCACAATCATGGTTGCCAAACAATTTAATCAATATATCAAACAAACTATATTCTTTTCGTCAACCACTTCTTCTTTCAGTTCTTACTACGATGTGGTACAGTGAAACAAGCGGTACTCATTACTGTGAGGGGCAGCGATTATAATCGATTTACGTTCAGCTGAAGAAACCTGATTATACGACATGTACACGCTTCTTGGAAGCCGCACATGGCAACCATTCACACCAATGATACATAGTACCAGTCTGATGCTCACCTCTCTCGAGCAGTGGTCCTCCATGCGATAACCTCACCGGATCTATCCGTGGTTAGCTCCAAAGCTCTCTCTTCTAATCATCTACAGAAAAGAGGTTCGGTTATGTCCGATCACTATGCACATTAGGCTACCTCAGTTTTCTGAGTCCCATATATCCAGTATGTAATTAGTACTGTTCAAACTTGCTCAGCAGGGCCGACAACGGTACGGTTCTTAACCGACTCAGACAGAGCTACCGCACACAAAACTCCTCTCCTGCTGCCAACCTATACTTTCCTATTCGGCCTCAACTTATCATTTCATATGTTCACATAACCATACTCATCTTTTCAGGCTCTTATAATCCAACCTCATCCAATCAATTGATACTTTTGAACCAAGGGTAAACCTATAGCTCGCGAGTGAAGTTTCCATTCACTCGATTTCTACCGTTTATTTAGACTCATAGCCTAGCTCTACATCGAGTTACGTGTACCAAAGATACTTAACATATGTATGATACCTATCATGCAATCTATGGTTCCAATCAATTCCTACAAACCTAATGCACAATATATAATCCATATACTATATATAGTGGTAAAATACAAAATAGTTAAAAATGGTAATGTACCGGGGCTTGCCTTGGCTTTGCTCACAGTTAGCTTCTTTGCCTGACGGAAAGTCACCAAACACCTCCTCGTAAACTTCGGGTCCTATACAAGCAATGATATGCAAATAAGTGAATTATGCTGACTTTTAAAGTTTAAACCAAATTGCATGCGATGATAACTTGTTATTTTCAAAAGAAAACTAGTAAATATGGTTACAAAATCCTTTTAACATGATTTTTCTAAACTTAAAGTATAATTTAATTTGTCCATAACATCATAGAGGTTATAAACTAATTTTTGACAAAGTTTCAAGATTTATTGAAATCAAATGAATTTATAATGAATAAAACACCATTTATAAAATTATTTTTGATGAAAATAAATATGAAACTTTCTATAATAATCAAGTTTAGTTAAATAAAAAAAAGTGAATTTCACAATATTTTATCATGACAAGGAATGAATATAATGAATTAATGAGTTATTACATGATCTGAATCATTTAAATTATTTTCATGCTTAAACTGGAAACTTATCAGCTTCAGAATATAATTCTAGTTGAGAGTATTCTAAAACAATTTATTTCATAATTTTCCGGGTTAGGATGCATTTGCTACGGATTTTATAAGTTTAAATTATTTTTCTGCCAATTAACTAAGCCATTTTGTTTTAAATAAAATCTCCAGCCTAAATGGGCCCGGTCACTCATTGGGCCGTAGCGTGGCCACAGGGGATCCGGGTCTTGCCACAGAAGTTCTCAGCCCACCTAATTCTAGGCCACACGGTTAGTAACACATTTAGCCGCTCCAGATCCGGAGGGGCGTAGAGGATCCCAGGGAGCCAAGCTCCCAGGCGGAACAATGGCACCGGCTGGGGAGGCACTCGCTAGAGCGCGGCCCAGTGGCCACGATCCCTTCCCAGAACGCACCAAAGTGCTCCCTGGACCGCTAGGACTCCGGTGGTGGGGTCTACTAGGGAGCATCTCACCAGAACAAGGTCGTTAATGGCGGGCGGAACAACTCAGACTCTGGAGAGGTCGCACTGCCAGAAACAAGGACAAAACGACAGGGTTCCAGCGCCTAGAGCTCGACCACGGTGCGAGGGTAACCAGCACGGTAGTCGTTGACGTCGAAGATGTGACAGACCGCCCCGCAGAAAGGACGATCCATCGACCACAAGATCTTATCGGGTGTCACTCGGCGAAGCGAGGACCAACAGTACAACTCAAGCACGATAAAATATAATACAAATTGTTGATTAAGTTAAGAAAACAAAGATTTTTGAAAGCGTGAAAGCGGTAATCTTATTTAAACTAGGGTTTCCTCGAAACTATGCATAAGATGACATCGAGCTCATACAATGCATCTTTTAGCAGCACACAACAACAGCGCGGTGAGCAGGGCTCCCAACGGAGAAAGTCACTCTCAAAGGGTTGCTTCTGCCAGTTGGTCCAGAGGAGGGAGAGAGAAACCATCTGCACACAACACCACAGAAAGCAAAGCCCTGAGCACTCAAATGCTCAGCAAGTCTTACCCGTCAACGTGGCGAACTACAGCCGACTCCAAAGATATGATATGGCTATTTGCAAAATCAACGCTAATATAGTGAATCCTTATATTCAAGTTTTAGCGGTAGATTAGGTTTACGAAATATAAATTTAGTTTGCGCTATAAACTATATCAAACATGATTGCCCAGCATCAAACAATCATATTATGATTATTTATTTACTTACTTCCTCCGTTTCCAAATAACTGTCATTGAAAATAGAAAAGGGTGTATTTGAAGGAGAGAATGTGCAGTGGAAAGTGGGAGAACGTGCAGTGGGAAGTGAGAGAGGTGTGAGAGGGAGTGTATTGGTGGAAATACCAACTATTTGGAAACAGAGGGAGTACATTATTACTACGACATGGTGCAGTGAACAAGCGGTACTCGTTACTGTGAGGGGCAGCGATTATAATCAATTTATACCAGCTAGGAAAAACCCGAAATACACCACAAGTATGCGCTTCTCGGAAGCCATACGTGGCCACCTTTCACAACAATACCATAGAGCCGGTCCGTGGCCTACTCCTGAGAATATGGTCCTCCATGCGATTTCCACTCCTGGTGCATCCATGCTTAGATTCAAGTCTCTCCACCTCCGCCTAAAGAGGGGTAGGGGTACGTCCAACTACTACAGATATTGAGTTACAACAGTTTCCTGGGTCCCATATCCTCAGTATGCATTTGGTATTGTTAAAACTTGTTCAATAGAGCCACACTCGACTTGGTCCTTAACCGAGTCAGACGGAGCTACCACCATGAAGGCCCGGCCTTCTCAAACCATCCTATACAACATCTCCGTCCGGTCTCATGTTTATTAATTTGTGGGATAAAATAAACCTTAAGTCTAATATGTTGTAAAACCTATAGATCACGAGTGACTTTTCGTCCACTCGACTTCTACTGGGAAATAAAACTCATAGCCCAGCTCTACATCAAGTTACCTGTACTAATATATACTCAATAGGGGTAAATGGTACTATCATGCAGTCTAAGGTTCAAAACAATTCCTACAACTTAATGCGCAGTACATTATCCATACAATACATAGTGATAAAATGAAAAGATTTAAAAAAGGATTAATGCACCAGGGCTTGCTTGGGTTTTGCTCACAGTTAGCTTACTTTGCTAAAGGAACACCTTCAAGCTCCTCTTCGGATGGGTCGGATCCTATACATGATATGATATGCAAGGAAATGAATTCTGATAGTTTTTAAACGTGATTGGAAATCACATGCGATGACAGCTTTTTATTATTTTTGAAAGACGATCGATAAATTTAGTGGTAAAACTTCTTTAAAATGGTTTTTAAAAATATAAATATAATTTAAGTTGTGCATAAAATCAGAAAGGTTATAAACTAATTTTTGAGAAATTTCCAAGATTTATTGAAATCAAAAGGATTTACAATGAATTAAAAACCATTTAAACACAATAAAATTCTTATAAAATTATTTTGATGAAAATAAATATAAAACTTTTCTAAAATAGAAACGTTGATTAAAGAAATATAAAAGTAAAATTTTCAAGATTTTATCAGGCCAAGGAATAATGATAATGCATTAATGATGTATTTAGTGATCTGAAATAATTAAATTAATTTCATGCATAAAATGAAAATTTGTTAGCTTCAGAAGGTAGTTCTTGTTGAGAGAATTCTAACACAATTTATTTCACATTTTTAGCTGCTAGGATGAATTTTCTACGCATTTTAGAAGTTTAAACCATTGTTCTAGCAATTAAATAAATATTTCACAATAAAATAAAAGAAATCCAGCCGGAATGGGCCTGCCACAAAAAGGGGCCTCGGGTAGCTGGGCCACACAGGATATGGCCCAATTGGAGGAGGCCACAGGGCGGTCCACGGGACCTGGCCTCACAAGATCAGCCACCCTATAGATTGGCCACAGAAGATCGTGGGGAGCTTGGTTCCCAGGCGGCCATGGCGGTCGGGTCGCCGGAGCGGCGGCGTGCCTCGCCGGCCTGATGCTTCCAGCGGCCAAACACTCCTGTATATGCACCAAAATAATCTGCGCACCAAGAGGAACCGTGTGGGGGTGGTCGCCATGGTCGTAGCCTCACCCGATGACAGCCAGCGGCGACGGGCGGCGCGGGATGAAGTTCGGCGAGGCGGCTGCGGCGCTGTAGTCAATGGAACTCAACTTAGATAGCACCGAGAGCTTCACTAGGACACGGGGAATGCCGGCACGGGGTTGGCAGTGCTTGAAACGGCCGGAACTAGGCCGTCGACGGTGGAAGTTCTGCCATTCCAGCGGACGTGACGGAAAAGCTTTGAAAATCTGCACCAATCCACGACGGATTCGTCCAAATACTGAGTCTAGAAGGTGAATCATGGTCTTGGGGATGTGAAACCAAAAGGAATTGGAAGGATTTTACCGGAGCTGGACGAATTTGGAGGAAACCGGCCGGTGGCGCCCGACGGACACGATTTGGGGAGAACTTCGAATCCGAGTAATCTACTCCGGGAATGGAGGACGGTTCTTGCTGGGGTGTTAGGGGACTTGGAGGTGTACTGGAACGGAGGGCTAGAGGTGGAGGAGGAAGCTCTGCCGGGGGGTTGCGAGTGGCTGTGGGAGAGAAAGCGAGGAAGGAAGAGAAGGGGGTCCGGGGAGCTTTGGACACGGGGCGAGGACCGTGTCCGCGCGAGGGGCACATCCCCAGTTCATGGCGCACATGCAGGGGCGACATGGTGCGTTTGCGGCAGCTGGTGTTCTGCGCTGGCCGCTGAAGGTTGGAGGAGGATGACCAGTGGCACTGACATGCGGGCCCCGCTTCCCTTTTCTTTTTTCTGATTTTTCTGAAATCCTGCGTGGTGCTCTGTTTTAAATCCGAAAACTGCACTTCCTGAGTTCAAGAATTTTTTTGAAACTTTGCAGGGAATGGAATAACTTTTATTTTGGGCCCAAGTTCAAAATTGAAATACATTTTATTTTATAAAATTTGGGAATCAGCAACCTTTTTAAAAGGAAAATTCGGTTGGGGCCTTTTCAACCTTTAAATAAAATTTTAGCGAAAATTTCTAAATTCAAGACTTTGTAAAACCTTTCAAATGGAATATTTATTCACAAATTTCTTTGAAAATTTTGAACTTGCACTTTAAAATTTGAATTGAAAATTGGGAATTTGAATTTTTAACTTAAACCATTTTATTCCTTTTTGAGCTCAGGTTCCAAGGTTTTCGAATGATACCCGTCCAACTGAATTCTTCTGTTGTCGCCAAAATATGGGGTGTCACAGCCCTCCCCCCTTTTAGAAATCTCGTCCTGAGATTTACAACAGAAGAGGGGGAAAATAAAACCTCAGCGAGATTGAAGAAACTCCGAAAAGTGCATGTGTGGGCATTCATTGGTCTTCCAAGTTGCTTCGTCTTCAGTGTGGTGGCATCATGGAGCTTTGTAAAAGTTTCCGGTTCCTTTCTTGTCACTTCATTTTTCTGATCAACCTCTTGTCTCTGCTTCTCCGCATCGACTATTTTTATTTGGTTGATATAATCCACTTGACACATGTACAGGCCTCCAAGTATTACTTCAACTGCGACGCGGAGAAAAAGATCATATACAATGGATAGGTTGTTCGTAGTCCTCAGTCAATGCGCAATGATCTTTGCAATGACTGGAAATCTCTATAAATCAGAGAGCTAATTTATTTCTGAATGCGAAGTGTTGTACGCCTTTCCTACGCGAGATTTAAGGACACAAGAGCACCGATGGTTAGATTCGATCAAAAAGGTAGGGAATTTCTGAGAATAAATTAAGGTAGAGACGAGGCAAATGAGATGAATAAGGGTTTATACGATAGCAATCATCGAGCAGCACATGGGTTCAATAGCAAGAATATGCGGAAGATTTATACAGATATTCGATGATTCTCTAGATTCGAGCTGGATAAAAACGAACGGTATCATGTTCAAAATAAATAATTGAGACTGTACGTGAGGGGTGCAGGTATCTGTTTCAACTCAAATAGGTTTAAGGCGGAACAAAATTAGATGTTCAGATGAGGAACTCCAAGTGCAATATTCTCCATTTCGGTTGTGTAATCCGGATAATATGCCATCCGTTCAAAAAAATATTACAATTGGTTTCCTTATCAAGATAAAAGGAGGAGGTTCTCTTGTTACTATAATCCTGATTTTGAGAAGCGCCTGGGCGAGCTAGCACAACTCAAAAGCAAAATTACAATTTCAAGAGCACATCCACTAGCAAATTTCAAGAAATTAGGATAAACGTGAAAGATCTGGTTAGTGCCACAGTCGTGCTACCAGTTGACTGGTAGTGATCATGTTTACCAAGAAGGGTTCCAAGGATCTGCAATTACAAGGACTCGATGTGGATTAATCAAGGTATCCTAGATGATTATTTTCTTGACCAAGGATTAATGATACTAGGAGGCAAAACCAGTATCTTCTAGACAACGATGTTCCAAGGAGTCGTACTCTTGATACGGTTAAAGGATACAAGAATTACACAAGGAGGTCAATAGAAGAAGAGAAAATTCTCGCATAAACAAGATCAGAGGAGAAGGGCTATGGATGATAGCGTGTATCCTCAATATGGTGGCACACGCTCAAAACTTTGAGTCGATGAAAGAGTTTGTGACAACGAAAGGTTACAAAGGACTTTGAGTAGTTACATACATTACTTTGAAATTAGGTGGGAAAGTAATCAAAGTGAAGTAATCCAATATTAGAAAGTGATGACTAGGAAGATGCCAAGGTAAGTAAGTATTGATCGAAAGAAACCAAGGGATTGGAGTTATTAGCTCTCCGTCAAGGTAAGGACTTTCAAAGAGCAACTTAAATATTTCATTTAAACACAAGGGTTGTTAATGATGGATCAAAAATAGTAATACACGATATACTTGCGCAAGATTAACAGAGATGGGTTCGGATAGGGTGCATAAACAAGGATGCATAATTTGGAAAGGACAAGGAGTTTGGTGATACAGGCTTAATGACAGACTGTTGAGCAGCCACAATAGATGGCCGATCAACAAACAATGCTGATGAATGTATGAAGGGAAAATTTGGAGTAAAATGCTAGAGCACATGGGGAGTAATATAGAGTAGCGTCAATTCTGTCCCAAGATGGTAGCAGTCACAAAAATTTGATTTATGCAGTACTAAAGGCAGAACCAAGACGGAGCTGAATAATAAAGTTGTAGAGGACTTCCATAGCTTTCCAACGGATATTCACTTGTCCTCATACAATAAATAGAGAAGAGATAGTCTCTCTAAAAGGTGATAATCGATGTGCTGAAAATTCAGTCTTGGACAGATTGAGGTCTTAACGTAGCTTGGACGTCTAAAAGGGTTTGTGCGGCAAATCTTAAAGAGCTTTGACTACTAAACCTATAGAGAATATCATAACCTTTCTATAGAATCCTTAATGTTGAAGATTGGTCAAGGAATGATGGAGCTATGATGTTTTCAAAGAGTTTAAAGCAGGATTCAGCATGGTCGCAGATTTATTGAACAGATGCACCAAAAGTCACTTCGAAATACTCATGATGAAGGTTGGAATGCAAGGGTTGGGGCAACAATTTTTTTTTTGGAAGTAAGGACACTGAAAAGTAAAGTCTCGGAGTTGATAATTGATGACAAAAATCATGGGCTAGAAGGGCCAAGTGAAAACTACCATGTTGCCTAGTGGAGTTTTAAAATTGGCTTCTTGTGCCTGCTCTTTCTACGACTAAAGCATAGCCACGATATCTTGGGTCAAGGTTGGCTGAGGTAAAGGCATGTCTATCTGCTGATCACTTAAGACTTCTTCATCTGCTTCGAGCATAAGAACCAGCCTACTAAAAGTCTAACCTCCGGGTCAACCACCTAGTCTTTAGAAGCATTAGTGTTCCACAAATTTTTATGCAATTTGTCCTAACTGCAATAGCAGTTGAAATTCAAAGCGGCTTTACCCCAAAGTTGGCTGGGTTAAAACTTGTAAAACATTTTAAAATGAGCCGGGATATTTCTTTTTATATGCTTTGGTTATTTAAGATTTTTAAATGCAGATGCTCAATATGCAATCGTCCTATCGGTCCTCACCAAATAAAAACTTGGCCAATATAGTTGACCATACGTGACCTCGGTGGTAAACACGATCTCTCAATTTCTACACGATTAAGGGTCGGCAGTTGGCACACGCTGACAACAGCCATCTGGTCACTCAGAAACTAATATAGTCCTTAATTAGGCTTAAACTTGGGGCTTTTAGCGTAGTTAGCTTTTTGAAAATAGCTTTAAAGTCCTACTGTTCCTGACGTTGCTCTGACACCACGCTGTGACAGACCGCCCCGCAGAAAGGAGGATCCATCGACCACAGGATCTTATCAGGTGTTACTCGACGAAGCGAAGACTAACAGAACAATTCAAGCACGATAAAATATAATACAAATTGTTGATTAAGTTAAGAAAACAGAGATTTTTAAAAGCACGAAAGCGGTAACCTTATTTAAATTAAGGTCTCCTCGAAACTATGCATAAGAAGACATCGAGCCCATACAATGCATCTTCTAGCAGCACACAACAGCAGCGTGACGAGCAGGGCTCCCAACGGAGAAAGTCACTCTCCAAGGGTTGCTTCTACCGGTTGGACCAGAGGAGAGAGAGAAACCATCTGCACACAACACCATAGAGAGCCAAGCCCTGAGCATTCAAATGCTCAGCAAGTCTTACCCGTCAACGTGACCAACTACAGCCGACTCCAAAGATATAATATGGCTGACTCACATGGGATAGCTATTTGCAAAACCAGCACTAATATAATGAATCCTTATATTCAAGTTTTAGCGGTAGATTAGGTTCACGAAATGTAAATTTAGTTTGCGCTATAAACTATATCAAACATGATTGCCCAACATCAAACAATCATATTATGATTATTTATTTACTTACTTCCTCCGTTCCAAAATAACTGTCATTGAAAATAGAAAAGGGTGTATTTGAAGGAGAGAATGTGCATTGGAAAGTGGGAGAACGTGCAATGGTAAGTGAGAGAGGTGTGACAGGAAGTGTATTGGTGGAAATGGCAACTATTTGAAAATAGAGGGAGCACATTATTACTACGACATGGCGCAGTGAACAAGCGGTACTCATTACTGCGAGGGGACAGCGATTATAATCGATTTACACCAACTGGGAGAAATCTGAAATACACGACACGTACGAACTTTTCGGAAGCCGTACGTGGCCACTTTTCACAACAATACCATAGAGCTAGTCCGGGGCCTACTCCTCCTGAGAACATGGTCCTCCATGCGATTACCACTCCGGGTGCATCCATGGTTAGATCCAAGTCTCTCCTCCACATCCGCCTAAAGAGGGTAGGGGTATGTCCAACCACTACGGATATTGAGTTACATCAGTTTCCTGGATCCCATATCCCCAGTATGCATTCGGTACTGTTCAAACTTGCTCAACAGGGCCACACTAGATTCGGTCCTTAATCGACTCAAACGGAGCTACCACTATGAAGGTCCAGCCTTCTCAAACCCTCTTATACAACATCCCAGTCCGGTCTCATGTTTATTAATTTGTGGGATAAAATAAACCTTAAGTCTAATATGTTGTAAAACCTATAGCTCGCGAGTGACTTTTCGTCCACTTGACTGCTACTGGGAAATAGAACTCATAGCCTAGCTCTACATCGAGTTACCTGTACCAATATACAGTCAATATGGGTAAATGGTACTATCATGCAGTATAAGGTTTAAAACAATTCCTACAACTTAATGCGCAGTATATAACCATACAATACATAGTGATAAAATAAAAAAAATTTAAAAAGGGATTAATGCACCGGGCCTTGCCTGGGCTTTGCTCATAGTTAGCTTCTTCTGCTAAAGGAACATCTTCAAGCTCCTCTTCGGATGGGTCGGATCCTATACATGATATGATATGCAAGGAAATGAATTATGATAGTTTTTAAATGTGATTGGAAATCACATGCGATGACAGCTTTTTATTATTTTTGAAAGACAATCGATAAATTTAGTGGTACAACTTCTTTAAAATGGTTTTTACAAATATAAAATATAATTTGAGTTGTTCATAAAATCAGAAAGGTTATAAACTAATTTTTGAGAAATTTGCAGAATTTATGAAATCAAAAGGATTTACAATGAATTAAAAACCAATTAAACACAATAAAATGCTTATAAAATTATTTTTGATGAAACTAAATATAAACTTTTCTAAAATTGAAACGTTGATTAAAGAAATATAAAAGTAAATTTTTGAAGATTTTATCAGGCCAGGGAATAATGATAATGCATTAATGATGTATTTAGTGATCTGAAATAATTAAATTAATTTCATGCATAAAATGAAATTTTGTTAGCTTCAGAAGGTAGTTCTTGTTGATATAATTCTAACACAAGTTATTTCATATTTTTAGCTGCTAGGATGAATTTTCTACGCATTTTAGAAATTTGAACCATTGTTCTAGCAATTAAATAAATATTTCACAATAAAATCAAAGAAATCCAGCCGGAATGTGCCAGCCACAAAAAGGGGCCTCTGGGTGTTAGGCCACACAGGATCGGGCCCAATTGGAGGAGGCCACTGGGCGGTCCACAGGACCTGGCCGAACCAGATCAGCCACCACATAGATCGGCGACAGAAGATCTTGTGGAGTTCGGCTCCCAGGCGGCCATGGCGGTCGGCTCGCCGGAGCGGCGGCGTGCCTCGCCGACGTGATGCTTCCGGTGACCAAACACTCCTGTCCATGCACCAAAATAATCTGCGCACCAAGAAGAAGCGTGTGGGGTGGTCTCCAAGGTCGGAGCCTCACCCGATGACAGCCGGCGGCGACGGGCGGCACAGGACGAAGTTCGGCGAGGCGGCTGCGGCACTATAGTCGATGGAACTGAACTTGGATAGCACCGAGAGCTTCACTAGGACACGGGGAAGGCCGGCATGGGGTTGGCAGTGCTCGAAACGGCCGGAACTGGGCCGTCGACGGTGGAGGTGCTGCCGTTCCAGCGGACGTGATGGAAAAGCTTTGAAAATCTGCACCAATGCGCGACGGATTCGTCCAAATATAGAGTCTAGGAGGTGAATCATGGTCTTGGGGATGTGAAACCAAAAGGAATCGGATGGATTTTACTGGAGCGGGACGAATTTGGAGGAAACCGGCCGGCGGCGCCCGACGAACACGATTTGGGGGAAACTTCGAATCCTAGTAATCTACTCCGGGAATGGAGGGTTCTTGCTGGGGTGTTAGGGGACTTGGAGGCGCACTGGAACGGAGGGCTAGACGGGGAGGAGGAAGCTCTGCCGGGGGGAGGGGGGTTGTGACCGGCTGTGGGAGAGAAAGCGAGTGAGGAAGAGAAGGGCGTCCGGGGAATGGGGCGAGGACCGTGTCCGCGCAAGGGCACGTCCCCAGTTCGTGGCGTGCATGCAGGGGCGACACGGCGCGCGCGTGGCAGCGGGCGCTCTGCGTTGGCCGCTGAAGGTTGGAGGAGGATGACCAGTGGCACTAACATGCGGGCCCCGCTTCCCTTTTCTTTTTCCTGTTTTTTCTGAAATCCTGCGTGATGCTCTGTTTTAAATCCGAAAACTGCACTTCCTGAGCTCAAGAATTTTTTTGAAACTTTGCAGGGTGGTAAATCTTTTCAAATGGAACAACTTTTATTTTGGGCCCAAGTTCAAAATCGAAATACATTTTATTTTATAAAACTTTCGCTACTTCCTCTTTCTTTTTAAATCTCGAGACAAGATTTTTTTAAGGGGGGAGGGCTGTAACACTTCGCATGTTGGATTAGAGAAGCTAATTTGCTCATGTTAGAAATCCTGAAATCCGAGCTCAAAAAGGAATTGAAACAATTCAAGCTAGTTCAAATTTAAGTTTGAATTTCAAAATGTGAGTTCAAATTTTCAATGAAATATTGTGAAACAAAACTCTCTCTTGAAATTTCCTGCAATCACTTGAATTTTAGAGGTTTTCAGAAAATTTTTATTTGAGGTTTAAAGGTCCCTAATAATTGATTTTACTCTAAGTATTGCCTGTTTTTGAAATTAAATAGAAAATTATTTATTTCTATTTTGAGGTTGACCCCAAAATGTAAGTTGTTCATTTATAAAAGTTTTACCCTCCTACCAAATTTCATAATTTTTGGAGGTTCTAAAGAGTGCATTTCGGGTCAAAAACAGAGAGCTGTGCTGAAATTCCGGAAAAATTCCGGAAAAAGAAAAATCCCTACGGGACCACCTGTCAGCCGGATGGTTCTCTTTCTTCTTCTTCCTCCTCCAACGGCGCACGGCCAGCGCGCGCGCCCACGCGCCCTCGCCTCGTGCCTCCTCGCGCATGCATGCAGCCACATCCCGGATCCCGTATCCCCTACCCCGTCGCCCCGACCGGTTTCCTCCTCTCTCTCACTATTTCGCCTCTCTCGCGGCCGAGCGTCCCCACCACCACGGAGTAGTTTCTCTGGCCACCTCGGGAGCCCGAGTCCGTGACCAAGAGCTGCGCCTCGACGTCCTCTAGCTTCCCCACCATCCTTCCTCCTCCTTCCCATAGAGCGCGACTGAATTTGGAGCTTTCCCCCAAAATCCCGTCCCCGGCGCCGTCAGCCGCGCCTCTTCCAAATACGGCAACTCCGGTGAGCATCGCCGCGTCTCCTTCGCGCTCTAATCTTCTCCATCACCTACAAGTCCTCGTAAGTCTTCAATTGAGTTTTTGTTGCTGGATTTGCAGGGATTTCAAGCTTCAATGACCGCCGGCCGCCTGAGCCACGACCTCACGGTGGACGCCCCCTCTCCGCTCCTACTCCACGACGACAACCTCTGTGCTGGTCTTCTTCTCTCTGCGGTGAAACTCTAGGAGCATGTTCCTTGTGATTTCCTCCACCGCGCCGCCTCCCACGCAAAGCCGAAGTTCCGTCCGAGCCGCTCGTCGCCGTCAGACTTCTCTGGTGAGTTCCCCACGCCGGTGACCACCCCACTGGACTCCCCTGTTGACAGCGACCACGGTGGTGTGATGACAGGCCGCGAGCCGCCACCGGCGCGACACCACCGCGCGTCGGCCACCGGCCGCCCTGGCCGACTGGCCAATCGGCCAGCTCGAACCCGGGCACCGGGATCCCGTGTGACAACACGGCCTGATCCTGTGCGGCAGTTGTTCCAGTGAGCCCCCGTGCGGCCGCGCTTGCTGATCGCCACGTGGCGTCCAAACTCGAATAAATCCGGAAATTCAATTTTTCAATTGCGCATAAATTCGTAAAAATTTGCAAAAATCATAGAAAATGCATATGAGCTCCAAAAATTACAAATAATATACCGTTGGAATCCTCTCATCATGTAGAATATTTTAGAACATTCAAAGTTGCATTTTCTGCATTAGAATTAATTCTATCAATTTAATAATGTGCATTAAACATGCATGCATATCATCATTTTCATACATAATTAAAATGTGAAAAATTTATATTTAACTTTTCATGATTAAAATCTGTCATCCAAGAATTAATTATAAACTATGTGTCGCAGATTATTTACTCTTAGCTAGAGATTAATTCATTATAAATTCATAGTTTAATAATAAATTGTATAACTTGTTCAAAAATTAGTTTATAGTCTAATTAACTTTATGAGCAATTAAAAATTGTAATTTAGGCCTTCAAGAACCATATTAAGACAGTTTAGAATAGTTTTTGTATTATGACCAATTAGAGTATTATAGAATTGCATTCGTTAGGTAAAAATCAAAACTATATACAGCGCACATTTCAATAAGCCCATTTCCGCATGGCATCATCGCATATTCATCCTTGACATATACATTCACGAGCATATCATCGCATGTGAGCATCTTTGTCATATGCGATGACGAGTAAAATATTAGATGCCATTAGGTGCATAACTAATTACACCGCATATCATTTCATGCATTTAGGAATCGCCTGAGAAGGTCAGCAACTTGCTCTGGTTGCTCCGGAGTCGTCTGTCGCTGAAGATCATTCTCTTGTTTACGCTAACCCTCAACAAACCGAAGGCAAGCCCCGGTGCATTAACCCTGTTTTAAATTTTATTTTATCACTATGTATTGTATGGTTAATGTATTGCGCATTACGTTGTAGGAGTTATTTGTAAACCTTAGACTGCATGATAGTGCCAAGTACCCAGAAAACTGATGTAGCTCAATACTGTAGTGGTTACGTCCCCCTACCACTCTTTCGGCGGGGTAGTAGAGAAAAGCCTTGGATCTAACCATGGATGCACCCGGCGTGGTACTCGCATAGCATCTGATGTGATGATCGCATGGAGGACCATGTGCTTGGGAGCGGTAGGCCTCGGGCCGACACTATGGTATTGCTGTGAAAGGTGGTCACGTGCGGCTTCTGTGTATTTCAGGTTTCTCCAGTTGGTGTAAATCGATTATAATCGCTGCCCCTCACAGTAACGAGTACTGCTTGTTCGCTGTGTCATGTCGTAGTAGTAATAACTGAACTTAATTAATAATATGAATTGTTTTCTTAGTTTATCGACAATTGTTTGGTAACCGTGTCTGCTATAGTTTCTAGTGCAAATTAAATTTTCATTCCATAAACTTAACTTACCGCTAAAAGTTGAAAGTAAGGATCCAATGTTAGCGTTATATTTTGTGCAAATGGCGATCCCTGTGAGTCAGCCCCTCATGCCTAGGAGTCGGCTGTAGTGGGCCATTTTGATGGGTAAGGTTTGCTGACTAATTAGTACTCACGGTTTGTTGTTTCTCCTTTTGTTGTGGTGTAGTTTCTCTTTCAGGTAGCTGGTGTAGCTGTTGCGACCAAAGAGTGTGACAAGGTGAGACTCCTACGAACTGGTTTTGTGAACCGGTTCCCTCTTCACCGAACTTCGGTCGCGAGGAGTGAAGCATGTCCTAGGGCAAGATATGTTTCATAGTAGGAAACTGTCGTATATCTTCCATATCGCTTCTGTTATGTTTTAAACTCTATTGTAAGACTTTAATCAGTTTCCTATTTTATATTATCACTCGTGTTGTAATATTTGGGTATTGTTGCTCAATATCATCCGAGATCGATCTTTGGCGAGTCGTCCAGTGTTTTGGGACGGTTCTACCATTTTGAGCTCAGGTTCCAAGGTTTTTGAATCACACCCATCCAACTGAATTCTTCTGTTGTCGCCAAAATACGGGGTGTCACAGAGGAGGGCGGAGATGAGCTGTCCACGGCGAGGTCCGGCGGTCCGGCGGCCAACAATGAGAAAACTCGAAAAAATCCTGGGCCAAGATCAACGGAATTGATTGATTAACATGGTTAGGAGGTTGGCACAGCTCTTAACTATCCAAAACACGAAGGGATCGAAGGATCTTCACCGGGAAACGGATGGATTCTTGCCGGAGAGCGGCCGACGGTCTTGAGCTTGAAAATTTGGGGGAAAATTGAAATTTGTTGCGCTCAGTGGGAGAGGGTGCGAGCTGAGGTGTGGGAGAGCCGAATAGGGGGCTGGCGCAGCTCGCCGTCGAGGATGGTGGGCTGCTGTGTTTGGTGTTTCTCCTCGCCGACACAGGGACAGGGCGGCGGGTTTCTGAAGGAAAAGAGCGAAGGAGCTGGGAGCGGTAAGTTAAGTTTACTACTGTACTCCGTAACAAAGAACCGTTTGTCAAGTATATTTATCTGTCCTCATTGTTACCATATGCATGTAGGTATTTCATCGTTATTGATGATGTATGGGAGTTATCATCATGGAATTTTATAAGAGCTGCTCTCGAAGACAGTAACATGGGAAACAAAATAATCATAACTACCCGCTGCAATGATGTTGCTGAGTCAGTCTGTTGTTATAAACTGAAGCCCCTTTGTCCTGAGAGCTCCAAAATACTGTTCTATGAGAGAGTATTTGAGTCTGAAAACATGTGCCCTGAAAGCTTTTCTGAATTATCCAGTAAACTTGTGAAGAAATGTGGGGGTGTGCCACTAGCTATCATTACTATATCTAGTTTGTTGGCAAACAAATCACATGATATAACTGAGTGGGAGGAAGTATGCAGCTCAATTGGTTCTGGGCTTATTAGCAGCAGCAATGATATGTACAATGATATGAGAAAGATCTTGTCACTTAGCTATTACGATCTACCTCCTCATATGAAGACTTGTTTCTTATATCTAAGTATATATCCAGAGGACTATGAAATTGATAGAGATCAGCTGATATGGAAGTGGATATCTGAAGGTTTCATCCAACCCAAGAAAAATGGTGATAACTTATTTGAGCTGGGAGAAAGTTACTTCTATGCTCTGATAAATAGAAGCCTTCTACAGCCAGTCTGCAGCATAAATTCTGTAGAGGAGATTGATGCATGCCGTGTGCATGATATGATTCTTGATCTCATTTGTTCCTTGTCAAGAGAGGAGAACTTTGTTACTATGTCAGATGATATTGAGTCTTCAGGAAGCAAAAAGCTTCGCAGATTATCCATAAAAAATACTAGTTGGCCTAAATCAGGTGTGTCACAAGTGAGATCTGTTTCTGTCTTTCTGCCATCAATGGATTCTATGCCATCCTTTTCAAACTTTGATGTGCTACGTGTATTGGATCTAGAAGGTTGCTCTCTTCATAACTGTCGAAGTTCTAAGCTATGTGTCAGGAACTTGATTCACCTGAGGTACCTATGGTTAAAAGGTACAGGTCTCGCGGAGGTCCCACAAGGGTTAGAAAAGTTACAGTTTCTCCGGGTGCTGAGCATGGGTTATTTCTACTGTTTAATGTCACCATTTATTTTTTGGGCTAAGACGATTGATGTGTCTACAAGGTGTTTCTTGTCATCCAAAGCAAGAAAATTTGTTGAAAAATCTTTCATCCCTACAGACGCTAGATAGATTGATTGTGGACCAAGACTCTGCAGAAGCTGCGGAAGAACTAGGCCATCTTACACAGCTGACGTCACTCAGGATTAGAATCCGCATGCACATGGACCAGAGCATTTGTGATGCCTTCATTAATTCCCCGGGCAACCTGCAGAGACTCCAAAAGCTGTGGATTTTTCACCGTCTCAGTCGAGAGAATAATCTCATCAAGTGGGAATGTTGGTCCCCACCTCGACACCTCCGCAGTCTTTACATAAAGAATGACTATTCGTTGCAGACGCTGCCAAAATGGATAAGTCCTGCATCGCTTCCTCACCTCACATTATTGAAATTAAGTGTGGTCCGTAAAGTACGATCTGAGGAAATCCAAATGCTTGGGATGCTACCCAACCTTTTGGAGCTCTATTTGTGGGCGGACCGTCATAATTTATTAGGGGAGCCAAAGAAAATGGTCGTACATAGCGCTGATGCATTCCCACGCGTGAAACTTTGTAACTTCTTTAATTTTGTAGCTGTGCCGTCGATGTTCACACAAGGAGCCATGCCGAAGGTGGAATGTATTCGGTTCTGCCTCCGAGCGAGGGACTTCTTCTCCAACGGTGAACTGGACTTTGATGACTTGGCTGTGGAGCACCTCCCTTCGCTTAAGAAAGTTGCCTTTTCTGTTTACGGGAAAAGTGAGGTCAGCAAAGAGGAATGGACTAAATTGACGAAGGTACTGTATCACGCAGGGGATGTCCACCAGAAACATCCATCCATTGAAATTTGGGAAGAGGTAACGGCCATCATTGCATTTGTTCTGTTGCCTACGCTTATTTATACAACTTGCTCACGTAGCCCATAATGGTTGGCACTGCATCACGCAGAGGATGCCCACCCAAAAAATCCATTCATTCACATTCGGCACCTGGTAATGGTCATCATCGCATTAGTTCTGGTTCCTGCGTTCAATACGTCTTGCTCTGTCTTTGCATATGCTTGTTTATTTATACAACTATGCTTGCATCCTGTGGCATTCCTCTGGCCAATTGTTGGCTCACGTAAGCCTAGAAAAGGGGGAAGAACAAGAAAACGCTCTTGGCTCACGTAATCCTAGAAAAGAGTCTCCAACCCTTTTGTGACCAAAAAAAAGGATGTAAGACTGAAACATCAGAGCCTACGTTATTCAAGTAATCACAGTGCACGTCTTAGTTCCTTAATTTCTAGAATATTATTTAGGCATATTTCACTGATTTTTGCTGCACCAGATCTAGTTGACTTCTTATTGATATGTTGAAATGCCGTACATAATAGTTCAATGTTTGGCAAAAACTGAAAAGTAAACCAAGCATACACTATGAATCATATTATTGTTCACAACGACTTTTGATGCAGCCTGACTGATATTATTGTTCCCAAAAACTTTTGATGCGGGATTGAAAACACTATTGAAGACAGACAAAAAAAATCAAGAGAATGGTGGCACGGACGTGATATTCAATTGGTTTCCTCATTGTTGTGTCAACTCTCAACCAAATAATACTAGCTGCAGTCAGTTTCTTGTTTTGATCTTTTCTACAGCAAGTAGGAGTATGTCGTTCTTTGGAAGCTGCAACCATGGGAAGCCTTTAGCCATAGGTTATGTTTCTAATATGGTGTCTTTTGATAATTTTCTTCCACGAGTTTGGCATTTACGTGTGCGTCCTGTGATAGACGGAGCCTATATACAGGGAAAACTTTATTTGTTTGCCATATCTTTGGTCTTGTGTGCGTCATATGTGGTCTACAGATAATGACAGTTTGTAATAATTATCGGCTTAGTACATCTGACTGATAAAATTTGTCTTGATCTGAAAAAAAGTTGTTTTTATATTTCGAAATGAGCTGGGCTAAAGATTGTAGTGTTGGTGACGAACAATCTGAAGTAGTACTACATCCTACGAGGCCGTCGGCCGAGCCGCGCGAAAGAGTAGTCTTGGTCAGAGACATGGTACAGATACAGAGCAGAGCAGAAGCATATGCGAGTTCTGATTTTTACTTACCCACTCGACGATGTATTCCTATTCCTGGCTGCAGGACAAGCGGTCGGCTGGGTCCAGTAAATGCCAAACTCGCTGTGCAGATGTACCTGAGCAACGCTGCAGTTGATAGCATGTCGCAACAGAGCCACCAATTGACTCGAATTTTGCGTAGAAGGCTTACGTCCTCCGGCCCGACCAAAATTTTTGCTGAAAAGGTGCCAGCTGATGTTAGCTTCAAGGGCGACCTGCCTTTCCTACGTAATTTTGCTGCTCGATCCTAGAGGGTGAAAGTTTGGTAAAATACAAAAAAAAATGAGGAGAGCCATTTGGAACTGTTTACTTCAGACATGAAGGGATGGTTAAACTCCAGCATGAGTAGATTTTTACTAGCAAGGGTAGTGCCGTAGTACATGGTCGTGGTTTTTAATAAAGTTTGTAGTAAAAATCAGGCTATGTGCTTTAAGCAGAGACCGAAAACAAGTGTTGTTTCCTATATCTTAAAAAATGATTGTTAATAACTAGGAATGGTCACCATACAGACCATCGTCTGGCATGCTGTCTCAGTGTTTTTCGTTGTTTTTACATGATAGTCCGTTTCATTTCATATCGCCGAATAATCTCTGCATGCAAGTAAAAACATATTCTGGATAAATTGTCAAAATAATGTGGAACATCTGGTGGCCGGGCCGGGGCAAGCTATTCTTGACAGAAGCCTGCCACTTTCCTACAAGCATAACGTCCGCCAGTATCGCCATCGGACTCAGCGGCCTCGTGATCCGCCATCGTGCCAGCTTGTTGACGCTGAAGAATGAAGTCACTGCAGGCGCCAACAGCACCTCTGGTAGAATTCGTTCCAGTCGTAGTGCTGAGATAAACGCCCTTGCAATTTTTTCACTTGTTGCAGTATCAGACGTCACCTATTGTATCATTTCATGAACTTGTACTAGTATTAAACTTGTTGCATTTGTGCAGCTTCCAAAATGGTGGAGAGAGAGACACTTCACTTGCAAAGAATAATCTTAACCGTGTTATTGACAGTTTAATTAAAAAAATGTATATGTTCCACAAACAAAATATGATTCCTGTGACAACCCAGTGTCAAGCATTGCTAAAATATGCTCTAAAACACATGACAATGCAAGATCAAACTTTGAAAAAACTCCACAACCTTATATGAAACGTCGCACATACAAAAATACTATCTTAAATTACACACTAAAAAGTAATTTTGCCGAAACTTGGTGTAAAAACAACAGTTGCTCCTCGTATCATTTTTGGCAAGCAAAAAAAATTATTTCATGTTCTGCTGAAGGACAATGAAGAATCAGGTGGAAATCTATATATGGCAAAGCAAATCTTTGATTTGGGGCCCCATTGGTACAGCTTCACAGGAAATGATTCTCTGACAAGAAGTGATTCTGTGGCTGAAAGGGATTCTCTCTGATTTTTTAAGAAAAACTCTTGGAATAAAGACAGAGAATCACTTCACAGAAAGGAGAAACTATTTTTTTTAGCTCCCAGCTCTTTAGTTCATTCAAACAATCACTTCACGGAATCAGCTAATAATCACTTCCCTAAAAACAGCATTCGGCACAGCTTTCCGAGCTCTGCCAATGAGGACTTTAGGTTGGCTATTTTGCAATATGTATGCAAGTTTAGGCACGTCAGACACTTATTTATAAGTCAAAAATATGTCCTAGAAGTTTCTACAATTAAGAATAGAGGTTCCATTGTGCTCGAGTCTAACTAGGAAGTTTTAAGTCAAACGGATTTTCATCATATTGTCCCGGTTAACAATTTTATGGGATTACAGGTTCATTTGGGGTGTATGATCAAGTAAATGCTGAAAAGCTTATTCCGGATACTTTCCCATCGGTCTAGTCCCACTTTCAAATTATGTGCGTACATGATGCAGTATGCGATGTATTGTTGAACTCAGGCTGACTGGTTTAGTGTAGCATCCCACCTCAAATAATGAGGGGTTTGCTATCCAGGATCGGTCTCGGGTGACAGCTCGATGAAGTGAGAGTACAAAAGTACATACACAAACACATATAAATGGAGTGCAAACTGAATTGTTAATGTTATTACAACTTAGGTTCTGGTTTGAGTGCACAAAAGAGCTTTGAAATTCGATTACACAACAGAAACGATACAATACGATGATAACGATACATAGCTTAAAACGAAACCATGTCAACCCATAAATATGATTTCGTCTCTCTTAGCTAGAGGATGGTGATGCAGGAACCCACCCACTCAATGGACCAGTGCTTTGGGGGGTTCAACTTTCCACACCACCTTATCACAACAATCACAATATCCGACATGAGGCATACTGCAATAAACATTAAAACAACCAAACCCTAAGCAACTAATACCCAGCAAGTCTTACCCGTTAAATTGGCCTTCTAAGAGTGACTCCTAGCATGCATAAGGCTGATCAAAGGTGCTAGAATAATTCCATGAAAACAACGCTAAAAGTTTGTCCTTCTTTCAAATTTTTAGCCAAGTTAAATGGGGTTCTTGCATAAAGTAAATGTGAGCCACTTATGTTAAAACAAACAAGGTTGAATACAATTAATTAGAGTAAAAACAGCATGTATAAACATCAATATTCACTTCTTACTACGATATGACGTAGCGAGACAAGTGGTACTCAATAACCGTGAGGGGTGGCGACTTGAATCGATTTATATCCTGCAAGAGAAACCCAAATTACATGCTACGCCCACACTTCCTGGAAGCCATACGTAGCTACCTTTCACAAAAATACCATAGAGCCGGTCCGGTTCTCACCTCTCCCTAGTACACGTCCTTCACGAGATACCACACTTCAGGGCTATCCGTGGTTAGCCCATACACTCTCCCAAATATCATCTGTCGAAGAGAGGTAGGTTGTCGTTCAACCACTATGATAATTGATAAATTATTGAGCATGCTTCTTGTGATCTTTTATACTAATGCAATTTACTGCAGATTAACAATATGGAAACATAATTTATGATCAAAATTTGTGGATTAAGCATGCATGAATAATTTATTACAATTAATTTATAAAGAAATACTGAAAATGCAATTACTGCTAAAATATGTATAATTTAAAGATGAGACCTGGTGAACACTTCTGGTACGGCATGAGATGTATGCTGGCCAAGTCTCATAATTTATGCATGAATAGAATTGCATATATGAATTTCTCTTGAATTTTTGTTCTCTGAATTATATTTATTAGTAGTTTCCTCCTGAGTTAAAATAAATACAGCCAATATGTAGATCTAGGTACAGCGATTCCAACAAAATTTATTTTGTATTTTTTTGATTTTTCTACAACCTATATTGAAGTTTATAAGATTCCTAAAGCTGAAAATGACAAAGCCTGAAATGTACTCGGGAGTTACGTTCGAGAGCTGGCTATCGTTCGAGTTCGGGAGTATCGATCGATCCACTTCGAGAGCTATCGATGGATCCACTTCAGAAGCTATCGATCGATTAACCTCGGGAAATATTCTGTTCGGGAGTTCTGACTTCGGACACTCGTAAGTTCGGGCATCGAGCTCATTCATTGGCCATGGTGGCCAGAACGCCGAGGCTCGGCACGAACAGGCTAAACGGCCACTAAAAATCCCAATAAAAATATGGGGGTAATGCTCGCGATGTCAGAAAACTAGCTCGTGGAAGCAATAAGAGCGAAACTCACTGTAGAGGCAGCAGTTAAACCCGGATGAAAGCTCAGTTCAGACAACAATGATAGCCAGAGACAAAATGGATGAAACAGCTAGGATATTGGGGTCGACTGAGGAGAGAGAGGGAGAAAAATAGGAGCCGAGGCCCGTCGTCCGTGTCCACGCGGCAGCTGGCTGCCCACGATGGCCAATTGAGGAAGAAGACTCATCACGTTAGGCAGACCAGTGAGTCCAAATGATTTTTTAAATTTCAAACAAACAGAAACTGCAGTAAATTTGAAAAATTAAAAGGAAGACTTATAGGGCTAAGAATGTTATGTTGATTTTTCTGGTGATACTACGTATCATGTGGAACATTTTTAATTTTGGTACCAAGTAGAAATTCGGCATGGAATTTGAATGTAAATTCATACAAAACGTTGACTTTTACTTATTTTCTTGAATTTTGGAGGGTACTAAATGAGTTGATAAAATCTTGGTAAAATCATCAAAATTATTTCTTGGAATGATCTTCATGATGGTATTTTTTAAATGCTAATATATTATAGAAAATTGTGAAGTTTCTCCATAAGGTACCTTTTGTCATTTATTTGAATAATTCAAACTTGACATCAACTGAACTTCAAAAATTCGAATTCTTTACATTTACATTTTTTTATATTGGCAAGTGATAGGGTAATAAAAAGTTCATTTTAACACCTGGGGTGTCACATTTAGGATTATTTTATTTTAGTGTTAAATAATATAACTATTGGTAATAAAAAAATTTAGTGTTAAATCCTAACGTTAAGCAGAGATAGCACGCATAAAAGAGATTCGGTTACAATTGTTGGCACACAATGATTCACATAATTATATAAAATAAAAAATAATGAATACAATATGGATTACTAGGTTTATAATCCAAACCGCATTACTAAGCAAACAAATCAGTGTCTTATAATTTATTTTATCGATTTACTCCATTAAAAAATCAAGTCAGTGCTCGATACACTTTATTTTTTATTGCTCTCTTTGTAAAATTTGACTATAGAACTAGATTTTTACTTAATTATATAGACACATCAGAATAATACCTAAAAAATTATATTAACAGTACATACATAAAATTATCCAAATATATTTCATGTTCATATTTTTGTTCCAGAAACAACATTACACGTTTTCCTCTTCTCTATGAGGGCCGCACCACATCTCAGACTGTTGCAGTGGTTGATCCAGCAAAAAAATTAAGTGGTGATATAAATAAGATTAAAAAGTTTACACAAAAGATAGTACAAATTTTGTATATGACTAGAAGTAAGTCAAATATGCTTCCAAAAATGTGTTCAGATTAAAGTATGGTTATGAGGGTGTCCAATAACCAATGTATGACACAGCAGCCTGTCGAACAACCAATGTTCGATAATGGCTATCTCGTGCCTTGAATTTTTGAAATCTCCATTTTCATGTTTTTAATATTAGATTTTAGATATGATTTTTTATAATTATCAAATAAAATAGTAATATTTTGAATAAATCCTAGAACTCAGCACCCACGTGCTTTGAGACCAGCGATTTGGCTTTAAACTAAATTGTTGTCCTAATGACATTAGTTTGATAAATGAGGGAATAATTTATATCCTTCTGGTAATCTTTAGCCAATGTTTTGCCATTATAAAGAGAAATAATGGCAAAATGTTACACGTATAGGTACGAGAAAGGCTACTATGGTTGTTTCCTACCGCCAACACAGTAGAATTTGTGAAGTGGACAAGGATTTCGTGCGTTCTTCTTGTGGATGTAGCCTAATCTATATAAGACTCAGAGGTTTATCCTGGTTCGAGCTGCCGGCGAGGTATAATATTCTACGTCCAGCAGAGGTGAAGTGTATTAGCCTCTAGGGGCTGATCGAAAGGTAGCAGTTTACAAGAGTTCCAGGGTTTTCGCCTGAGCGATCACCCTAGAGTAGCGATCTAATACGATGTGTTGTGTTTCTCTCCTTTCTCTCTGTTTTTCCCTCATGTCTTCTTCTTCTCTACGGTTCCCCGGCGCAGCCTTATATAGAGATCGGACCAGAGTTACAAGGCTTGGCACCTACGTAACCGATCAGTCCCTGTCGAGTGGGGCTGCAAGCATCTTCGAACGGCCTCAGCACATAGCTTATGAGGCAGTTGGTTGCTATGTCTCCTTGCCATATCTGGGGCAGGAAATGTAGCACGCGGAAGGTAACCAACCTAGAGTGGCCACGTTGCGGGCAGGTACGGTCTCCGGGTGTTTCTTCCGTGCTTTGTCCTCCGCTGGTTGGACAAAGCTAGCTTTCCCTCCTCTGTTTGGTAGGTAAAACCTCCTAAATTGAGTTAGTAATCTCTTCTTTTGTTAGCGCTTCAGCTGCTGGTCGGTTGGAGGCGGTACCCGATACATGGGTCGGATACTTGAGGTGGTTCCCAACCCTTGGATGGTCGGGCGTCTTGGAGCTGGTTCCCGACCCTCAGATGGTTGGACGTCTTGGAGCTGGCTCCTGACACTCGGATGGTCAGATGTCTTGGAGCTGGTTCTGACCCTCGGATGGTCAGATAAAATCTCCAGGTTCCTGTGACTTGGTGTGCATAGGTTTCCGTCCTGGGCCATTCGCTGGCGCTGGACAAGGTCCAAAGCCCTTGGGCTGTTTTCTGATGTTGGGCCTTTCAAGCGGACTAGGCCCAAAGGTACCTAGGGTTCATGACCCCGACAGCTGCCTATATCAAATTTGGAGAAGAACCCTTGCCTTTTGTTTAGCTTGAGAATCAATCATCGTGGCTCTAGTATGAATCTAAAGTTTTAATTGAACTGATTCATATGATCGCAACAAGATAATTTCTATTAGAAAACGACTATAAATTTTTATTTTTTTCCTAGTAAAATAAAATACCTAAAAAATAGGGAAGAGAAAAGTCAAGAGGCCTCTAATGATTAACATAAGGGAAAGAAAGACAGATGAGCCAACTTGAGATTTTTTGGCATTATCATCACAAAGAAGAAATCCCGGATTTTTCTTATTTAATATCTTCAAGGCAACACAGGGACACAGGGACAGGGCGGCGGGTTTCAGAATAGTCGACACCTACTAAAATTTTACTACTGTACTCCGTAACAAAGAACCGTTGGACTAATCCGGCCGGAAGGGAGCGGGCGAAGGACACCTGAAGCAATAGCTTCTTCCAAGTGAATACTGATCGCCTCATTTTTTATAGATGCGTAGCGTAGATCTCATTCAGTCATTCTGGTCATGTTGAGAACAGCCGAGTTCCATTCCACGGCTAAGTTGTAGACCTTGCGTACAAGTCCATTTCCTTAGTACAGCGTCAGTCTATACTTGTCCATTTCAGTGACTCCTTTGCACATAACAATACGCAATTGACTGTGTATGTGTGTGTGTCACTGTAAAATACGTTAACTTGAGAACTACTGGAATTTTCGCTTCATCGTAATCTGTCGGTTGTACAGGCTTCTTTCTGCTACCAACGCCGTTTTCCGCATGAGCCGCACACAGCGCATGATGCATGGAACAAGTCGATCAAGGTTTGTGGTACCTGTCGCAACAGAAGAAGATTACTACTAGGCCATCAATATCGTACGTATAGCGCCACAAGTCCTACCGTGTTGACCAACTCTGCTGCATTCTGGATTCTACACTACACGGAAGAGGAATTTTATTTTATCAGCAGAGTACGGATCTCTTGGAAAAGTTGTAGTATCTCGCAAGAGTGACGTGTTCAGCATCGGAATCATGGTCCTTGAAGTTTTCACTGGAAGACCACCAACAGATGCAATGTTCATCAAGCATTTCCAACCGAACTTGCCAGCATCTTGGACGTCAAGCTCCTACAGGATAGGAGTACTTCATCTATCAATGACGCCAATGCGTGATGCGACTGTGACACTTAAGAAGATCGAAAGCAAATTGTACCAGATCGGGCGACCACAACATGTAACTGTGATTAAGAAAGAATTACACATTGTATCTAACTGTTTTTTTATGTCTATTGGTCTTTGCTTCCTAAGATATTGACTCGAAGATATACTGTCACTTTGGAAATAAGTTCGTTCTACTCTGAAATGAAAAGTTCTGTCACTTACAGAACTATCCACCATGCATGATCGCCAGTAGATACGTTGACAAGTAAATAGTTCCTCCAGAATTCAGTAGTACTACGGCATCGTTTCAACATTTCTAATTCTCTGCTGAATGAATGAGCTCTCCCACTCCATAAAAGGGCACGGAGCAACGCTGAAAAACAAGTAAAGAGTTCGCTTCCCGTGGCGATGCTGATTTAGCCCCAGCGTGGCATAGGATGCGTTCGCCGCAGGCCCGCAGGGAAGAATGCCGTGCGCGCGCGAAGTTCTCAACGGACCGGAGGGCGCGTCCCCCTGGGCCCCTTCAATCGATTTCTCGCAACGAACCACTTTCCTTTGCCCCGCCTGTGACCTGCGCGCGGGGTCCTCTCTCCCGCATAGAAGCTTCCGCTGCAGCGCTGACGCTTCGAGAGACGGTGAGCGTCTTTGGAGCCGCAGCTTGTTTAGGCAGCCACCACGCTCGTACGGCGGTGGTGCCGCCTTATGTAGGCGACGCCCAGGAGCCCTCACCCTCACGAATTGGACGGAGGAGGAAGAAGAACAGTGGAAAAACACAGAGAAGCTTTTGCCGATGAACGCCGGGCGACAAACTCGCCTCTATCCCGGCACTCCTATTCTCTGACTGCAGTTCATAACAGAAGAATACAAACCACAAGCAAACCAGGAACTGGTACTCTGGTCGTAGAATGTGTAGCTGAATTCTATATGTGCACATACAAAAAGCAAACCAGTAACTAGTATCATGGTAGGACCACAACAACAGACACTCAATTTCGATTTCAGTCCCAAGAACTAGGGTGACTGATTTCAATCGCATGTTTCCTGGGTAAAACCTACATGTTGATGAATGAGACAAGGACAAAAGGCAGAGGACTGTGGGACCGAAATATGGTTGGTTATACAATCTCATCCTGGTAAGGAAGATATTTGGACAGCGATTAAATTTTGGGAGCGTTGATGAGATAGATTCAGTTTCGTACACGATAATAAGATGAGAATCTGCAAGCGTTGGAATATCTGCATCAAGCACTCCTTCAGGATGACGATGAGCGTGAGTTGATCGGGTTGCTCACCAAAGACTAGTTCACGTACAATGAGCATTAACTAATCAACGGGTCAACACGAAACAGGTATGTGCTTGTTGAACGGGTCTTTCTTAATCCCTTATCACTAGTGCATTACCTGTTGCCTCTGGTAGCCGATTCCACCGCCACCATTCATTTTTTTCCAAGTCAATGTACTTACATAGGACTAAGCAGGCACATTACGTTTAATACGTTGGGATATATACACTGCCTCTGATAGTCATCCGATAGCCAAGGCAACAAGCAAGGCAAATGTACGAGCATAGGAAGTATAGATAATAATTAATTAAGAGAAATTGTTGTAAACAGCGACCTCTTCATACTGCGCCATGCTATGTAGGCAACTATCTAGTACTCCCTTCATTCTCAAATTGTTGTCGTCGTTGACTTTAAATATTAACTTTGACTATTCATCTTATTCAAAAAAATAATTCAAATTTAAAAAATTATAAGTTGTGATTCAAACACCTTTGATGATAAAGCAAACTTTAACAAAATATATGAAATTTATTATATTTTTTTTGAATAAGACGAATGATCAAAGTTAATATTTGTAGTCAACGGCGACATCAATTTAAGAACGGAGGGAGTATATATTTGCACTCTCTACATTTGTATGCCTCACACTAGCGAGACAAAAAGGCTCCAATGGCTGCGTTTACGCTAGTATTGTTGCTCATCTCTCTGTCAGTCTTATTACCTGATGTCGCTTCTTCTTCTCTGAGCTTGAGTCCAACCAAGGTCGTTGATGGCAGCCAGACTGACCTCGATGCGCTGCTGGCTTTCAAACGCCAGTTCTCCGATCCTCACCAGATTCTTGCCAGAAATTGGACAACAAAGACGCCCTTTTGTCACTGGGTCGGCGTCTCATGCGGTCACCACTGGCAGCGTGTCACAGCTTTACAGTTGCCAATCTCAGTCCACATGTCGATAACCTCTCTTTCCTTTCTGTGCTCAATCTCACAATAACCGGCCTCACTGGTTCCATCCCTGCCGATCTGGGGAGATTACATAGGCTTAAGTATCTGAGTCTATATGGAAACGGACTCACCGGTGCCATTGCTGGTACGTTAGGGAATCTCTCACGGCTGTAGTTTCTGAGGCTAGGTAACAACAGCCTCTCGGAGCAGATTCCACCCAACCTGCTGCAGAACCTAGGCAGTCTTACGAATTTTTCTCTTGTGAAGAACTATTTGAGTGGCCATATACCGGCACATCTATTCAACAACACACCTTCACTGAGGTTCATAAACCTTGGAAACAACAGCCTATCTAGCCCGATTCCACATAGCGTGGGCTCCCTCCCTCTGCTAGAGTACTTGTACCTGCCAGACAACCAACTCTATGGCACAGTATCCACGACCATCTACAACATGTCTCACCTTCAGGTCATGTCACTGGCACATAACAATCTTACTGGGCCGATTCCTGGCAATCACAGTTTTAGCTTACCAGTGTTACAGGAATTGGACTTGTATCGGAACAATTTTGCAGCTCAGATCCCATTAGGGATTGCCACATGTCAATACTTGCAAACTCTCGATTTTGCACGGTTCATATGGAATACAATTCATATAGCATATGGAATTCAACCACCGGCTTGCATTTTGGATTTGCTTGGTTCTTGGGCTAATAGCTTTCGAACTACAATTAGAAATCAGATTTTAGTTGGGCAACGGCCATTTATTGGTCAATATGATTGAATAGAAATAATATGGTATTCAATGGAACTAAATGTGATACTTTTTTGCAGGTAATTTTTCGAGCAATGTATTGGATCCGTTTGTAGGCATTGTTGCATAAAGATGAGGCTGTCCGCTCAAGCTTTAAGGATGGATGTAGGCTGTTGGAGACGGTTATCATGGCTGTTGGAGACGGTTGTTAGACTCTTGTGCTATTTTGTATGTTTTTAATGTTGAGGCTTAGACCTCGGATTTATCTTAGACGCTGTGTACACCTTTTTTGGGTGTAGAAGCAGGAACTTCGTTTGTTCCATTATCTAAAACAAAACTGCTAAAAAATAAATTAGATTTTCCCATATGTCTATGCTTCTAAAATATTCGTTATAGTCTAAAATATTGAATGTGGTACATTATATTCAGTAAAATATTTAGTACTTTAATCAAATTCAAATTTTTGTAATCATAAACAAATGAAAAATATAGTCTTTTGCAATCTATGTAAATTATAATATATCTAATAGATTTTCTTCAATCCAAGTTATAGATACACATTCTTGGATAAAAGCAAATGGCAATCATGACACAAAAGATAAGCAAAAACAGACCTCATTGTTGAATGAGAAATCAGAAAAATAGGCAAGAGGGGCAACTAACCGAAGCTAAGGGAGACGATCTCTACTTCTTAAAAAGAACAAATTTTCTTTTCTACGTACACACGCTAAAATGTTTCTAACAGAGATAGATTAGATTATGTGCATGTAAAAAATGCATCCAGTATTATCTTTTTTTACACATCTGATGGATGAAATTTCTTTATAGACACCTTTTACAAACTAACGGATAAAAAGAATCTCTCAAATTTTAGACCCACACAGACCATTGTTAGTTAACAAAATATAACTACCTGAGACAAATATATGAAACCCAAAAAAATTGTTAAAATGTTGTTGGAAAACATGCGGGGGATGGCAACGTGGTCTTTGTTCTGTTACTCGTTCGAAAGTTGCCATGCAATGAAAAATTATTGGAATGCACCGTTGCCATGCATGCAAAGATAGGAGCATTATTTTTCTCTTTAATCTCTGTAAGATGTTTAGACGCTGGTGAAAAATAGACGGAGGGAGTAACAAAATACTACTAGCTGAAATAAATGGGATACAAAGAAAGTTGTTAAAAAACAAAACAAATTCATTTCAAATTGTCCGGCGAATCGTTTTCTTCCGCTGTCATCCATCCGCTAATTTATGATAAAAAAATAAAAAAAATTAAGTTTTAATATTAATATATTATTTTTTTTAAATTAATTATTTTTTAAACCGTAGCGTTAGCACAGCTATCAAGACAGCTTATTTATAGAAAAATAAGCTGATAGCTGAAGTTGTAGCAAACAACAAATTTGTTTTACTACTTATTTTATTAAAAACATGTAATTTTAGCAGTTTTCACCAACTATTTATATAATATTTATAAAAATTGAAATAAAATGAATTATCAAATGTAATTTTTTTAATTCAATGACAATCATAATTTATGAATACAGGAAGTATTTTTAACAAATTTAACCTGCGCCAATTCAATGACAATCATAATTTATGAATAGAGGAAATATTTTTAACAAATTTAAACTGCACCAATCCAATGACAATCGTAATTTATGAATAGAGGAAGTATTTTTAACAAATTTAACCTGTGACAAACAGAACCTGTCTTGCCGGCGAGTTGGACCCGCCGGTGACGAGCCAGTCAACCACTGATCATCCTGTCGCCGCTATGCGCATCGGCCGCGCGATCTGCCCTCTGATTCGGACCACCACTACAACCGCGACGCCGGCCGCGTCTTCTCCGGCGGTGATGAGGGTGGGCTACGCATTGCGCGAGCGGCGGCGCTTCACGGAGGCGGATGTGTCGGCGTACGCGGCGGTGAGTGGCGACCGCAACCCGCTGCACCTTGACGACGCCACAGCGCGCGAGGTGGGCGGTTTCGAGCGCGGACGCGTGGTGCACGGCATGCTCGTGGCATCCCTCTTCCCTTCCATCATCGCCGCACGCTTCGTAGGTGTCGTCCTTCTCTCTGGCATTTCGTCGAGCTGTTCATGTGCGTGTGGTACTCACGGTGTGGCTTGCTGTTTGGTGCAGCCTGGCGCAGTTTACGCGAGCCAGACGCTCAAGTTCGCAGCGCCGGTCTACGTAGGGGATGAGGTGATAGCTCATGTCCAGGCCCTCCACATAAGGAGGACGACGGCGGTGAACAGCAGCTCCACAAGCCAATTCGTGTATGTGGCACGCAGCCATCCTTTCTTCTTGTATTTGCCAAGGATTATGACTTGACCAACTTAATGATCATCGATTGTGCTGTGCAGCGTCAAGTTTGCAACGAAATGCTTTACGGACGAAGAGGAGAGTTCTCTTGCCATTGATGGGGAGGCCATGGCTATCCTGCCCACACTGGATCTCGCTTCAGTGAAAACTAGCGAGTAGTAGTAAAAGAGATGGAACGACTCCAGGTGTAGTGTACGTAACTCTTTCATTCCTTGTAGCACAATGAACAAGGTAGTCATAAATGAGACTATTTTACAGCATCAAAAGTTTACTGTGTGCCACTCTGAAAATTCTTGTCAGTAAGAGTGTGAACTAAGATTATTGTAGCATCTTCTTCATTTTTGTCACGGGTAACAAAACTGATTATTTACTTCAATGAATCTATGATCAGTGAGCTTTCCCCTTTTTATCCTTTTTTTTCTTCTGAAAGAGAGATAAATCTCGGCTTTTCAGAAAGCCAAAAGGTTCACATACTGGGGTAAACCAATTTACTCAGAAACCACCTAGGAGAGCCAGCGTTCCTCCCCTGCTAACCAGAACACAGCAACAACGAAATTATTAGGCCACAACCCAGGCACAAGTTTCAGGCACAAAAGAGCACTACAAACTTTCTACTCGCTGAGGAAAACGATCACAGGTCCACAACATCATAAATCAGCTGAGTCTTGGGAAGCTCCTTCAGGGTCTTGATCACTTTCTCCTTCAGGCTGTCAAGCTGTATCGGCCCTTTTTATCCTTATCTACCATGTTGTGAGACCCCCTTTCAGAAAAGAGCGTCCATGTGCCACCTGTACCATTCTCTGAATCCGTAGCTGGTACGCACATTCAAAACAAAATGGTATTTACTACACGTATTTTATTACATCGCACTACTGAACCTATGAAGTTCAGCAAACAAGTCTAGAGTACAAGCATAAGTCAGCACAGCGACTCTAGACAAACCACACCTAGTCTATACGCACACCACAGACAACTTGACGGCAGACGAGACTTTTACTCTTTGTAGTCAGCATCTTCTTCATCATTCTCGTCTTCTGAGCAAAAATAGCAACAACGAAAGAAGTGAATACAAAGGTACTCAGCAAGTCCCAACAAGAAGTAGGTAAGAGGTTCACCGTAGCGAAGCAAGGAAAGCTTGAGGGTTGAGTTTTGCGGAAGGCAAGTTTTCATGCCGGCTTCCTATCAGAAGAGGACTTAAAGAATAGAGAAAAGCATTTGCTATATTTTAGTAGAGTGGACCTGGGGAAGGTTTTCTCTCCTTCCCGCAGCTCCTAAGTTTTATATTGGGTATAGGAATTCTTGTGCCGGCCCTAGACACACAGCGACACAATTCCAAAACACGGGTAGCTACACCCACTCACACCTCAAATAAGTGTATAAAATCTAATCGTATGGTAGTCGAACAATAGCATGTCATTACCGTGACAACGGCCTATCCGGAAGGATTTTTAACTCTGCAGAGGTTGTACACTGTACCCACAGGTTATGCTACTCCTGATCATTAGAGTTGCATAACGCCTATCCCACATCTTCGTAGTTTTTCACAGATTCCACCCAAGGTGCAAACAGGGGCCATCCCTCGAGGTTTTCTAGGCCACCGATGACATGTCGATACACTCTCAGAGCCGGGTCGTGAATATCCATCGCATTCACGTCTTTTCCTCGTCCCCTCCAATTCCGGGTATTACCAAACTAGAGGCTATATTCGTGGGCTTACGCTCCCATGACGCGGGCAATTACCGTCGAGGGCCAGGCTGCGAGTCGTCTCACGCCCTTCTCCTGTTTTCTTGTGTCTTCAGTACTGACCCCCTAGTGGCTCGATGTGGAAAGAATACGTAGAGGGAATAGGTCCTGCACAAAATGTACAGGTTCTGTGGTTGTACGAAAATTATTATGTCGAGCGCTAATGAACCGGTCCTTATATGGCAGAGGTGGCGGTCTCGTCCACAGCGAAGCCTACACACCTATCACCATCATCTCAGGTGAGCCTCACCCCATGGCCAAAACATTCCCTCTTCACCTAGCACCAGTTGTTCTAATCCCACCCTTTTTATTGATACTCACACCACCAAACTCTTTTAACTCATTTTGCAAATTAATGGTAAATGGTGTGGCGGTGTAGAGCACCGCAGATGGGGTCCTAAGCAGTTCTAGTAATATGGTAGTATCTGTTCCGTAAAACTAACTAGAAACGAAATTCTTATAGTTATCAAGGACACGTCGGTAATGGTTTCTAAGGGAAATATCTATATTTATACAGCAAGTTACTGACATAAATACAAATACCTAAGATCAAATAGGTATTAAACTACACAATATTTAACACATTCCAAAGTAGGCTAGTATCACTGTCTATCGGCGCGGTAAATAAATCATGGGTTCAATGGGTTTAAGATGGGTTAGGACTTGCCTTCAGTTACTTCTTCGAAGTCCGATTCAGGCTCGGGTTCTTCAGGCTCTTCGGGCTCTTGGGTGGCTTCAACTTCTTCTTTTTCTGCTACAAACAACACACAACAAAACTACTAAACAAAAGCTAAAACAGAAAAGAACAATCATCAAACAAGAAATGGAGTTTGGATAGGTGTATGGACTTGGTTTTGATGTTTGAAAGTGCGGGTCTAGGGTTTAGAGTGAATTTGGTTTGATTTTCTACAATTACTGTGAACTTGGGTGGTTTATGGTAATCTAGTTGTGTCTTAGATAGGGTTTGTGGTGGACCTGTCGTGAATCGATCAAAGTTCACAGGAATCTAGGTTCTGGTCGTGTCTAGAGCAGTGGACACGGGAAGGGAACTCGTGTCCGGCTCTGGGGACACTTGGGACGATGGACACAGGAGAGTGTCCATGTCCACGGTCACGGAACACGGTGAGTGGGCCGTGTCCAGATTGAACCGGCAAAACGTGTCTACTCATCAAGCTTTTCCCAACTAAGGCCCATTATGGGACATGTCGGTGGGGCCTACGGTGTTGTGGCCGTGAATCAACTAGGGTTTATGGTGATTTGAATCAGTGCCCGTGTCCAGAGTCCAAGACACGGTGAAGTGTCCGTGTCCAGCGCCATGGACATGGGACAACTGTTGTGTCCCTAAGAAATGTGGAAGCTGGGTCCAGTGCTAATCCTATGGCTTCTGTGGGTTGTGTCAGTGTTGTCTAAGATCGCATGGTTATGACCTAGTCTTGGTTCCCTGTGGGCTAGGTCATGCCCGTGTCCGGAGTGATGAACACAGGGAAGGGACTGTGTCCACAAGAAACTTGTGTAGTTGCATGTTTAGTGCTAATTGTGTGTTCCTACGAAGTGTGCCAGTGTCCTATGGCCGTGTTGCTAGGAGATTATCGTTAGTCTTCATAGTCTGGGCCATGCCCGTGTCCGAAGTGATGGACACGGAAAAGGGGACTGTGTCCCTTGCCCTTAGACATGGAACGAAGACCGTGTCCAATGGGACCAAAGTCGCTCATGCCCTAACTAAAGTTCCTACTAGACTGTGACGTGTGCGGAGTTCATTAGTGTGGTTCACGGCCCACTGGTCAGGGATCCGGCCAACGACATGGGTCGGCTAGGTGGAATAGGGCAGGAGGCGTTTCGAACATGCCGGTCGCGCTCCCAGTGTGCCCCGGACGTGTCTCAAACTTTCCGACGCGTTCCCGGCGACACGACCACAAACTAGTCTCCGAGAAATAACGTTCTAAGCTTCTGGAATTGTGTGCAAGCTCGCTGTGGTGGTGTGGTGGGCTCGGGGTTGAAGTTTTGGCCGGAACGCAAGAAACTAGAGTGCGCTCCGGACGCGCACTGAGCGTGCTTTGGCGCTCCCGAGCGCACGTCGACGCGACCAGGCGCACGGTGCGTTCAGGGTGACACAGGGCAAACGGAGGCACGTGGCTTTGCTCCGAGCTCTCTCACAGCTCTTGGAGCGTGGTGACGCGATCTAACCGGCCGTATACGGCGAAGCAAGGGGCGCGGCGGCCGACAGGCGTGTCCGTGGAGAGGCTAGCGGGGAGCTCCTCAGGTACTAGGGCTAGCTCGGGGGGAAGAAGCTTGACTAGATGAAGCTACACACGCAAGGAATTAGACGCCTGAATGGCGAGCTCACCGGAAATGGCGGGTGGTGGCTGGACTCGGGGAAGCGGCAAAATTGACGGCGACGAAGAGGAAATCCGGTGAGGGAGGGGTGCCCTAATCTGCTACACAGTGTGGCGAAGCGTGCGGACGCGCGGGTGCAAAGAGGGGACGACTTTATAGCCAGAGAGAAGCGAGCTCGGCGCAGCTCGGACGAGGTCAAGCGGTAAGTTTTTGTCGCGCTCGAGTCGTCCAGCTGCTGCGTGGTGTCGTCAATTCTGTGGCAAGAATCAGCGGTGCCAGCACGGCTTCCACGCTTGTCGGCAGGGCGGCACTCGGCGTCCGGTCTTCAACGCATGACGACAAGGGCCATTACTTCTCCCGGACGTCAACGCTGTCACCCCCGTGTGCGCGGCGCGGTTGGGTTGGGTTGACGGCGACGCGCAACGCCGTCGTT
>BCLF01000174.1:237330-254555 GCA_001602275.1 Zoysia japonica | reverse complement strand
TCGGTCTCGGGAACGCGCGCGAGAGCGAGCAACGCGGCGCGCTGGGCGCGGCCGCCAGTCGCCAGAAAATTCGCGAAACAGAACGCGTGAAAAGAGTGGGAAAGGAGCAAATGAATTAGGGTTAGGGTTGGAAGTACCTCCAACCTTTTTATACCCTCTGAAAAAAGAGCGCATCCGTCAGATCTCGATCCAACGGTCCAGATCGCACGTAGATAAATGGGCCAGATTTTGCCCAAGAGAAAGTGAATTTTCGGCCCAAGCTCAGGTTGGCTTGCACGAATTGCAAAAGGCCAATGGGCCAGGCCGAATTTCAATTTCAGCCCAAAAAGAAAAGTTTTTTCTATTTCTTTTTCAGAGGCATTTCAATTGATTAATTAGGTAATTTTTTACCTAATTAAATCTGTTAAAATTTGAACCAACGGAATAATTTTGACAGGACAGAAAAATAAAGTAAATGCTTCTGAAAATTAAAGAAATTTTGTTTTCCGCTGCGTACTTAAAGAAATTATTTTCATTATTAAATTCGAGCCAACGGGAGAATTTAATTTTGGAAAAATAGTAATAAATTTCAGATAATTATGATATTGTTATTTTCTGACCAACGTTGATAATAACAGTATTATAATTTTTGTAATTAACATTTTATGCATTATTTCTATTTCTGCCCAACGGTGACATAGATTTAATGTATAATATAAAATTGTGTGTCACATTTTTTACCAACGTTGAAAATAAGACATATAATTTTACTGTTTTATGTTCTCACTTTATTTGATTTATTTACAGGCGGATACAACTTAATGAGTTGTATCAAAGATATTCCCACTCTCAAAGGTGACAACTATGGAGAGTGGAAGAAAAAGATAGACCTAGCGTTTATCTTGGCTGAGGTGGACTGGGTCCTGACCACAGCATGTCCCACTGAGCCTGAAGAGCCAGTGAGGAAAGAAAATGAGACTGATGCTGCTTGGCAGAATAGACAGAGAGATTTTGCTCCCTTAAAGATGTACTATGACCTTGAGCATAGGAAATAGACCACAACCAACAAAAAATGTATGGCTGTGATAAAGAACACGATTGAGCCTGCAATTGTGGGTTCAATCGCGGAGTGTGACACCGTCACAGAGTAACTTGAAAGAATAAAGAGTCAGTTTACTGGCTCTTCAAAGACATACGCCACACAAGTCATTAAACAACTTGTGAATGAAAGGTACTCCGGTGGTAACGGTGGCATTAGAGAGCACATACTGAGAATGAGCAACATGGCATCGAAGCTCAAACCAATGGATCTGGGTCTCAAGGATGCACTCCTTATCTATCTGATTTTTACTTCTTTGCCAAAAGAGTTTGACACGTTTATTGTCAACTACAATATGCAACCCGAGTCTTGGGACTTAGAAAAATGCATAGCAATGTGTGTGCAAAAGGAGGACAGAATTAAAGCTTCACATAGTGGTTCTATCAACTATGTGAAGGATAACAAAAGAAAGAACTTTAACAGCTACTCCTCAAAGAACAAGGGAAAAGCCCCTGTCCATCAGCCTCAACAGAATAAATTTGCAGTGGACAAAGATCAGTGCCTTCACTGCAAGAAGACGGGACACTACAAAAAAGATTGTTTCTCATATTTAAAGATGATCATGGCAAAGAAAGGTGAGAACATTATTACCTTTATAAATGAATCCCTATATGTGCAATATTCGAAATCTATTTGGTGGATTGACCCTGGAGCAACTGTTCATGTTGCTAATTCATTGCAGAGATTCCGTTCGACGAGGACTACGCAAAGAAGAGAAAGATGCATTAAAGTTGCAAATGGAGTCTAAGCTGAAGTTGAAGCCGTTGGCGATCTTTCATTAGAGCTAGCTAATGGTTGCATTCTTATACTTAGAGATGTTCTTTATGTACCCTCTCTACAGAGGAATTTGATTAGTGTTTCATGTTTGGATAATGATGGTTATGATTGTCATTTTGGAAATGGCAAGTGTGAAATAAAGTTTAATAAAGAATGTGTTGGTCTTGCCATATTATAAAATGAGCTTTATTTGCTATCACTACGTGATGATGTGAATGTCGTATGCGATAATGATAACGTTGTGTGCGAGATAAAAGAATCCTCGTCCATGAATGAAAATAGAAAACGAAAAAGAACTCTAGATGAGTCGTCGAAATTATGGCACTGTCGTTTAGGCCATATTTCGAGGGGGAGAATAGAAAGACTAGTTAAGAATGATATTCTTCCTCCACTAGAGTTCTCAGACTTAAAACAATGTCGAGATTGCATTAAAGGAAAATATGTAAAGAAAATTAAGAAAGATGTAAAAAGAAGCACAGGAGTTCTACAAATTATTCACACGGATATTTGTGGTCCCTTTTCTGTGAAGAGTATAGATGGTTATGACTCGTTCATAACATTTACGGATGATTACTCCCAATATGGATATATTTATCCAATCAAAGAAAGAAATGAAGCCTTGCATAAATTTAAGATATTTAAGGCTGAATTTGAAAACCAACACGATTTAAAGATAAAGATAGTGCGATCTGATCGTGGGGGGAGTACTACGGTCGACATATCCCGTATGGACAAGTTTTTGGACCTTTTGCAAGGTTTCTACAGGAAAATGGAATAGTAGCCCAGTATTCTACACCAAGCGAACCTCAGCAAAATGGAGTAGCTAAAAGACGCAACCGTACTTTGATGGATATGGTGCGAAGTATAATAAGCTATTCTACACTGCCATTAAGCTTGTGGATAGAGCGTTAAAAACCGCCATTCATATTCTCAACAAAGTACCGAGTAAATCGGTGCCGAAAACACTGTATGAGTTGTGAACAGGTAGAGTTCCCTCGTTAAACCACTTACGAGTGTGGGGGAGCCCAGCTGAGGCTAAAGTATTTAATCCAAACATTGGGAAGCTTGATCCAAAAACAGTAAGTTGCCATTTTATTGGTTACCCAGAAAAGTCAAAAGGTTATCGTTTCTACTGTCCAAACAGGCAAACAAAGTTTGTAGAAACGAGACACGCTGTCTTCTTAGAGGATGAGATAATGAGGGGGAGCATGGTAGCTTGAGAGATTGATCTTGAAGAGAAGCGGGCGTATGCGCCCACTCCGATGATTCAAGAGTCATTCTTTACACTACCTGCTGTCGCTGCACCGACATTGCGAGATACTGTGGTGCAAGCACCTATTATTGTTCCTCCTGTGGCAACAATGAATGAGAATGAAGAACATGTTCCTCAGGATCCAATAGAACCCATTGCCACAGATAATGGGGAGCAACAACAGTCTCAAACAGAAAATGTACAAAATGAAGAGGCCCCGAGGAGGTCTCAAAGAGTAAGAAGATCAGCTATTTCTGATGACTATAAAGTTTATCAGACAGAAGAATTTCAAATGGAGGATGATCCCACCTCATTTGAAGAAGCTATGAGAAGTGACAACTCTTCAAAATGGTATGCAGCCATGGAAGAAGAAATGAAGTCCATGAAGGCTAATAAAGTCTGGGACTTGAAAGTAATTCCTAAAGGAGCCAAAACAGTAGGCTGTAAATGGGTCTATAAGACAAAACTCGACTCCTAAGGGAATGTAGAAAGATATAAAGCACGACTCGTGGCAAAAGGCTTTACTCAAAGAGAAGGGATTGATTACAATGAGACCTTTTCTCCGGTCTCATGTAAAGATTCTTTCAGAATCATAATGGCACTAGTGGCTTATTATGATTTAGAATTACATCAGATGGATGTAAAGACAGCATTCTTAAATGGGAATTTGGAGGAAAATGTTTACATGACACAACCGAAAGGTTTTTTTATGGAAGTAAATGAAAAACTGGGATGCCGTCTAAAGAAATCGATTTACGGCTTAAAGCAAGCTTCAAGACAATGGTACTTGAAGTTTGATAGCACCATAAAGAAATTTGAGTTTAAAGAGATAGCACCATAAAGAAATTTGAGTTTAAAGAAAATATAGAGGATAACTGTGTTTATTCAAAGTTTAAAGATGGGAAGTTTATCTTCCTAATCCTGTATGTGGATGATATCCTACTAGCTAGTAGTGACGTCAGTCTGTTACTGGAGACGAAGAAGGTTTTGTCCTCTAACTTTGATATAAAAGATCTTGGTGAAGCTTCTTTCGTTCTAGGAATCGAAATTCACCGAGATAGAAACAAAGAGGTATTGGGACTGTCACAAAAGGCATACATAGAGAAAGTATTAAAGAAATATGGTAGCATAAATATAGTTCATCACCTGCACCTATAGTCAAGGGCGACAGATATGGAGATTTTTAATGCCTCAGGAACCAATATGAGATCGATCAAATGAAAGCGGTTCCATATGCTTCAGCTGTCGAAAGCTTACAGTATGCTTAAGTATGTACACGCCCTGACTTAGCATTTGTTACCGGGTTACTTAACAGATTTTAGAGCAATCCTGGAATATAGCATTGTAAATTGATAAAAAAAGTCTTGCGCTATTTGCAAAGAACGAAAGGCTTCATGATGACATACAGAAAATCAGATTCACTCCATATAGTGGGGTATACAGATTCTGATTATGCGGGAGATGATAAAAAGTCTACATCCGGATATGTGTTTACTCTCGCCGGATGAGCTATTTCGTGGAAAAGCTCAAAGCAAACCGTCACTACATCGTCCACAATGTATGCCGAGTTTGTAGCATGTTATGAGGCTACGGGGCAGGTGAACTGGCTTAAGAAGTTCATACCCGGTTTAAAAGTGGTTGACGACATCTATAGACCACTTAAATTGTACTGCGATAACGAACCCGCAGTAACGTATGCACACAACAATAAGTCAAGTGGTGCTGTCAAACACATTGACATAAAGTACTATGTTGTGAAAGATAAAGTTCGAAATCAAATCATAAGTTTTGAGCATATAACCACCGCAAAGATGCTAGCGGATCCGTTTACTAAAGGCTTACCATCAAAAGTATTTATTGAACATATTGCCGGCATGGGTTTAAGTGAAAGGCTGTGATTCCTGAACTAAAAGATGGCCTAAAATGTATAGTAACTATTTTAGAATAGAAAAATGTATTGTAGCTGTTAAGTCTATCGGCGATTGATCGTTACGATGAGACAGTTCTATGCATTAATCTGTAATGGAATGAGTGAAGTTAAAAAGTAATAAAGATAAAAGTAAAAAGTGAGATCAAGGGGGAGAATGTTAGGAATTGATCTCCACCCGTTTTGGCCCAACGGCCTTATTGCGCCCTTGACCTAATCGCGCCCTGATCGGGGGCGCCCAGCCCATTATGGCTGGTGGGCCCCTGTCGCCAGCGCCACAATAAATAGAGGTGGGGGGCCGGCCGGAACTCATGACCTAAGTTCGTCCGTACCGCCGCACCCCACCGACATCCCTAATCTCGATCTGTGAGAGGGCGCTGTGCCGACGGGAAGTTTCACCGTCGTCGCCGCCACGACAACCGCCGTCACCGAGAGATCGACGACGTCGCCGTGACTTCTACGCCATTGCCCTCTTCACCGACCGACGCTGACCTAGCGCAGAGAACCGCACCGACAAAGCGCAGATGGCCGGATCGTCTTTCACGACTCCGACGACCGGATCCGAAAGTATTGACCATCTCCGAACCACAGATTTATTACCGACACAGAAACTCTCGAATCTACACTCCTGCGCCCAGAGAAAAAATTACTACACGGCCTGCTTCCTCGATACGGAGGTCCTGTCATCGTCGGTCGTCGGCAGGGAGCGGGTGGTCTCTGCCGCCGATATTCAGGCGTACGAGCACCGGACGGCGGCGCCTCTGACTGCGCGGTGTGCCATGGCGAGGTGGAGAAGGGCGAGATGGTGAGACGGCTGCCGGCGTGCCTGCAATGACTAGTGGCGCCGTTGTTCAGCCACAACATCGCGGACGAATCACAAGTGCAGTGGACCAGTGTTGGTGGTCGGTTTCAGCTCAGGGAACGATGGGAGGATCACGGTATTGACTTCACTAATTAAACCCTAAAACAAAACACGTACTCCGCAGGCGTGTTTGTTCTAGCCAGTCAATCACTGCGGCGAAGACGTACACCGCCCTTCGTCAACGGGGACACCAACTGAAGAAGATTCAAGTCTATCATTTTTATTCTGAAATGGTAATGTAGCACGCGCAGGTCATTCCGATGAGCTTAGAAATGAATATACGACACGTCAGCTGCCTCGTTCGTTGGCATGCTGATCTCTGGATCCCTCTGACTTGCGATGGCCTCCTTCCCCTAGTCATGAGGCCGGAAAGTCTCGGTTTCCCTGAAACATTCAACCAACCTCTTGCCAATCTCGGGAGCCTAGCAATGGCTGCGTAATTAAGCTACTTCAGTGAACTAGAAGAATCGGTGCCACAAGCGAGTTAGCTCGTCCGAGCGCAGCCATGGACTGCGTGACCCGCGTGTCGGGGCTTGCCGTCGCCACCACGCTGTGCGTCGGCGGCACGGGCCTCCTCATCTGGTGGGTCGTCGACCTCGCGCGGGAGCGCGGCAAGGGCGGCGCGCTCGCCGTGCTCTGCGTCGTCCTCGTCTTCTGGGTCGGCGTCAGCGCGTGCGTCTACCCGGCCTTCTGCGCCGCGTTCTTCCCGTGGCACGCGCTCGGGCGGCGCCTGGACCCGCTCCGTCGTCGCTACCTAGGCCGGCTGCACGGCGACGCGGGCGCGTGGCGGACACGCATACGGGGCGATGACGGGTCGGTGTCGCTGCCGGTGCTTTGCCGCGGTTCGTGGCGCGGATGCATGGCCGTCTCATGGACGCGCTTCACCGCGAGCCGCCGGTGGTTCGCGGGCGGGTTCGGGTGGCCGACGCGTCCGACGTCGCGGCGTACGAGAAGCGGGACGCCGCGCCGGCGGACGGCGTGTGCGCCGTCTGCCTGGACGAGGTGGAGACGGGGCAGATGGTGAAGCGGCTCCCGCTGTGCCTGCACGCGTTCCACGAGCAGTGTGTCGATCGGTGGCTCAGCGAGCGCTTGACGTGCCCTATCTGCCGGTGTGATGTCTTCGCGCCATTGCCAGCGCAGATGGTGCAGTGACATGTTCTTTACATTGGTTCTGCATATATTTTTCTTTGCATACAGTTATTTTACACAATAAATGCTAGGGACAAATAACAATGAGAGACAAACCAAGCACATCATTCAGTTCAATTTTACAGAATATAAATTACAGAAATAAAAAAAATTCTCTATTACAATCGGGGCAACCATGTGTGATGCGAGTACTAGTAAATGCTTGATTTTCTGCCACGCATATGATTTTTAGCAGACATGTTGCCGTTTATTCTGCCCACCTTTCATCACCCACCCGACGATCATGTAGTTCCAGCGCTGCTGCACATAAACCGCGAGAGCGAGCATCAATCCGACGACTGGAACCACCACGGCCATGGCTTTCGACGAGTAAAAGTCCAATGCGCCGTGCAGTTGAACCTCACCAAGGTTCACCACAGGTGGCCGGACGTAGCCGTAGATGTGTGGCAGCAGCCACACGGCGGTGACGCCGCCGTAGAACCTCGCCGCGAGAGGCTTGCAGTTGACGCGCCAGACGACATTGCCGATTACCTGCGGAAGCAAGAACCATTCTTTCGCGACGCCGAAATACCGCTCGACGACGGCGCTCCGCGTGTTCCCGTGCGCATCCTGGGGTATGTAGAGCGCACCGGGTGGATGAGAGTGAGACATGCCGTCCGTGCTCAGCCCGTGCACTGCGAGGACGAAGAACAGGCCGCCCAGGTACACCACGAAGCTGTACAGGACCACGGCGCCGTCGCTCGGGACGCGCGTCGGCTCGAGGGGCGAGCGTGCCCGCGCCCGAGCCCTCGCCCGCCGCACCTTCTGAGCGAGCCGCGCCGTGAGGAGAAACGCCGCAAGGGTCAGCGCCTTCACGGAGCAGTCCAAGATCCACTGCAGACGGTCGGCGTACGCTGCGTAACTGCTCGTCGGCCACGTCGGCAGCGTCTTGGAGTCCATCACCAGCGTCGCGCTGTATCCGAGCGCCTGCACGCCGAGCATGGCAAGGGAGACGTACGGCGTGACGTCGGGGTGGGACCTGACGTAGCGCAGCTGGATGACGGTGGCGGCGATGGTGGCCGACAGCATAGCGATGCAGAGGAACCCCTCCACCTTTCGCTCCGTCAGCTCGTTCCGCTGGTCGCGGTAGATGATAGGCAGTGAGCGGAGCTCGGTCCGGTTGAAATGCAGCGGGTCGCCGGCGTCCCTCGTGCTGGCGATGTGCACCTTCGCCACAGGGCTGATCAGCCACCGCGTCGTGGTCGGCGGATACTCCACCGTCACCTCGATGGAACAGTCCATTCCGTCTTCAAGATCTCTGCTTGTTGATGACCGCACTGGCCATGGAGCATCGACATCCCGGCATCCAATCAGATGCATTCGCCCATCGTCTGGGTTGTAGACACCTTCCAACGAGAGGATTGACCTGGAATCAAAGAACTTCCAGCTGGCTGCACTGAAAGTAGCCGACACATTCAGAACCTCCTGCTTCTCCACGCCATGGCGCCGCCTACTAAGTTGTTCCAACCGCATGCCAGGCTCACCCCGCTGCTGCTGCTGGTACGGGGACAGGTAGCTTCCAACGAGCGAGCCAACAGATAGTATCTGGAGTTGAAAGAACGGCTCCTCAATCCATTCGCGCACAAACGCGGGCTTCGGTGAGCATCGGAAGCGGAGGCCAAGGTCTTCGCCGAGGTTGGAGAGGCTCGCCATGTCGTCCGCGGCGTCGGCTATCTTTGGATAGCTTAGAAATGACTTTGCAATGAAGGTGCCACGAAATCCGGACGGTTCACTCCGACGGAGGAGCTCGCTGACCTGCTTGATCTTCGTGTAACTGTACGCCATTCGCAGCGTGTCCCCAGAGCCGTCAAACTGGTGCCAATGGTGCCTGGGGTTTACAAGCTGTCGGAACGAAGTCGGAGAGTGGCGGCCATCCGTGGCGGTGATCTGTCCCGCAAGGATGGCGCGCCGCGTGATGGAGAACGTCGTGGGGGATATGCATGGTAACGCGATGGTGGCACGCCTCGTCGTTTCCAACGACGCGGCCGCACGCCGCCATGCAGAGTCGCCCCTCGGACGCCCTCCACGCGCCCTCGGCTGACAGCGTCGCGCCGCCGAGGCCGGTCCGCGTCGCCGCCGTGGGCTGGTGCTCCCACGGGGGCACGAACCGGAACGCGGCCGACACCCTCGCGCCAGCTGCGCCGTCCCGCTCGCATTCGAGGCCCTGCATCGCGATGGCGGAGCGGGGGAACGCCATGGCCATAGCACTGCCTGTGGAAGAACGGTCGGTCTCGAACGGCCCGAGCGGACTGCAGAACCCATCAGTTGAGTTGCAATCCCTGTTTGGGATGACATCCATCATGCTGTAGTCTTGGGGATTGAACTGGCGAAGGATGTCGCAGAAGGCGGCTCCCGCGCCTCGGTACCGGTGCCCCGCGACGTCGCCGTCGCCGAGGGATGGGTGCGATCTGCACCCGGCGGCGACGTCCAGCTCCTCATCCTGTTGCCGGAACTGGTAGCGAGAGTAGTACCCGTGGAACCTTGACACCAGCCGGACCTTGTCGAAGTACGCGCCGCCGGTCTTGGCGTTCATGTTCACCATCTCGCCGTGAACCGCGAGAGTCGCCAGCGTCCGCGTCTTCGGGTACCGGAGCACGAGCAGGATGTTGTCGTCGGCCACCACCGGTGCCTCCGAGTTGACCCCACTGCCATTGTTCCTGGCCCAGTCCCACGGGTCCGAGCTATTGCCGCCGCGCACGGGGAGAACAGCGTTCCCAACCATACACAACACGCGCTCGCCGCCGCCACCGCCGCTCACAGCGCCCGACGACGTTGTCTCCGCATACACACCTTCGAACTGTATATGGAGCTTGGCGACCCCGCTCCGGAGCACGAAGTCCGCCCGCTCAAGTCCATGTGGTTCCATGGACGAGCAGCAGCAATTGCGGGTAATGGCCAAGGTAAGGAGCCCGCTGGCGTTTATGGCCGCCGCTCCTGCGCCTCGCCATGGCGGCTTTTCCATGTGGGTGAGCCTGAACGACGCGAGGCTTACGGCTTCGAACCGTTGACGGGGACCGGCCACAGCCACATCGGCGTAGCTTCCCTGAAACGGCAGCAGGGGAGCCTGGCCGGCGTCCTGGCTCCAATCGCCGTTCGTGAACGACAGCCCGTCCATCTGGAACGGGACGCGGTCGGCGGCAACCCTGTGCTCTGCTGCCGCGGAGAGCACGGATCCGCAGTGCCTCTCGACGTCGGCGAAGCGGGTGTACACATGAGGGGTGGATGACCCGAACTTTATTGGATAGTACTGGTCGTCGTCGGAGGTGGAGGTGGTAGAGAGGCATAGGAAGAAGAGGGCAAGAACCAGCAGGTTGGACGCGAGCGCCATTGCTGTGGCCTGCATGAAATCTTTAGAATCAAGTTCAGAGTAAGGAAGAGATCATGCAGAAAAGAACATAGATCAACTAAGTATCGGTACCCAACCTATCACCATTTCTGAACCAAAATGAAATCAGCTAAAGCTAATATACCTCAGGCTGGGTGCTAACCTTTCCCTGACACACCTTCAGGGTGCAAGATGAAGAATGTTCAGAACTGGCCATGGTTCTTCTTGCCGAACTGTAACAAGCAACTCAGCAATGAGATGTGCACGAATCACATAGTACCTTTAAAAGAGAAGATGTTCGCTTGACTAACAGCTATGCAGCCTTGCTGTTCGCTAGACTAACATATCTTCATGATCCCTCTTCAGAAAAACAGAGGAATCAGTGATACTGATACAGAGTTGCAGACCTCAAGTTTGACTTGGAGCGGAGGCAAACGTTGACTCTGAACTGCGTGAGCTCCAAAGAGTGTCTGGTTGCGGAGTGGGAATCAGTGATCCACGAGAGTGCATCTCAACGACCGTACGGTGTCTCGTCGGGCGGCACCAGCCGGCATGCGCCCATGTGGCTCTATCGCCAGGATCAAATAAAAAAAACACAAATTGAAAAGGGACTGATTGGAGTAGAAATCAAGCACCTAATCTGATAGATCATGTGACCATCCACGAAAATTAGTGCTACTGTATTTAACATATTTTTAAATAAAATGAACAATCAAAGATATTATTAGAAGTTAACAGCGATAACAATTTAAAAATAAAAGGAGTACAGTGCTTTCCTCGGTTACTCTTTTGCATTGATTTTGTCCTTGTGAACATATGGCTTATGAACATGCTATGAAACGGCCCTTCAGGGGGGAGGGGTCAAATATGTTCTAGCGCACAATTTCTTTATTGGGGGGGGGGGGTGGCTCTGTCAGCCGCCCCTTGTCTCCGCCACTGTGGCCCTTGGCTTTAATGTTTTATGGCATTTTTCCCCAGGGAAATTATGATGGTAATTGTTCATCTCTTGCATTCTAGGTAAGACAGATTAAGGATTTATGCCTGTTTAGAATATTTGAAATTCCTGTGTTCCAAACATGGATTTTAAGGCGCGTATTTGCATCTGGTAAGCTGAAGGTCAAATTAAAACCTCACTGGACACAATCACTTTTTCCCAAATATAATTGATCACTGCTAATTCAAGAAAGGCATGCAAAAGCGTCAGTAGTTCCGTGCCAGTACTTTTACAACATGTTGAGCTTGACAAAGCAAACAGCAAGTGAACCATCCATTGTGACATGCTGATAGCTACTCTCTGCACCGGCGATTAAAAAGAGCAAGAGGAGCATACACAGGTCCAAAAATGTGATCTAGGCGCGGGATTTTATAACCAAACGCGGACTTCACGCGCAGGAAGGCCGTCTCGTTTCCATCTCCGGAGCTGAGCCAGCATCCGGCGGCGCTCCGCGTCTCACAAGGACGGCCACTGAGACCGAGATGTCATCATATGCGATTCGTCCAAAGCAGCTCGCCTTTGATTTACTCACACGTTGCCGTCGTTCCGTGCAAGGCTGAGTACCCCAACACCCCCCCGCGCGCGCTCTTATCTACCCGTACACTCCGGCGTCCGTACGGGCGAGTCACTTGTTTTCTGCGCCCACCTGACTGACGGCCGGCAGGCGGGCGATCAGACCCCGGCGCCGCTGCGGCGTGCGCGGGGGATGATGTCTGCCGAGGAGGCAACGGCCAGCTGCTGCCGCTGGAGCCGCGACTTCGTCGTGGCGCACGCCGTGTTCGCCAGCGGGTTCGTCACCGCGCCGGTGGCCGTGCTGCACCTCGTCATGCGCCCGCACTCGGGCCGCGCGCTCTTCTTCGCCATCTTCGCCGCGTTCTGCACCACCTTCAGTCTCATCTTCTGCTTCCGCTACTACGCCGACCTCAAGCGCCCGCCCTGGCTCTCCACTTTAGCGTCGGCCCGCCGTGGCCAGGGTCATCATCAGCAGCACGGCGACCAGCACGAATCGACGCGCGACGAGGTGTCGCACGAGCTCCAGTACCCCGAGGTCCCGGTGATGGTCCGCGTGGAGATGCAGGCCGCGCTGGCCACCGGCCGCGTCCCGAGCTACGAGCACCGCGAGGACGACGGCGCCGCCGACTGCGCCGTGTGCCTCGGCGACGTGGAGAAGGGGGACACCGTGCGGAGGCTGCCGGCGTGCGGGCACGTGTTCCACAGGGACTGCATCGACCGGTGGCTGCGCGCGCACGCGACGTGCCCCGTCTGCCGGCGCGGCGTGCTCTCGGCGCTGCCGGAGCGGGCGGAGCGGCCGCCCGAGGTCGTGGTCACCATCGACGACGTTAGTGGGCCGCCCAGCCCGGCGTGATGGTTCGGAGTAAAACTAGGCCCAGAGTCTGTCCTGTGTGTTGATTACTTGATGTAAATCACTGAACGTTCCGAATTTGGGCCGCGGAGAAAGGTGACTCCCACGTGGTTTCTTTGTTGAGGCCTTTTGGTCTTCCAACTTGAAGCTTGAAGATAGCCTAGTTTGATCCTACGCTGAGCTCTTATTGTCTTTTTTAAATTAATTTCACCTAGCCGTGTCAGGGGGCTAACAATAATTTTTCTCAAATCATAATCACAAATACTACTGTATTCAGCTGACGTACATCAATTTGCAACAAAATTACTTATATGTAAAACCATAATCACAAGGGTCCACCATAGATAACATCACGATAACAGATGAGATTTCCAGGAAACACCAAACCAGTTGTTCATGACTATGCGCATGTTAAGACCCCAGGCCTATTAGCTTACGTCCAGCCAAACTTGAAGTCGAGGACGTAGACGACGATCAGCGATGACGGGTATAACAGAAAAGCCACGAGACATGTCCAGAGTGGGAACTTGGTCCGGAAGCTAGTGAAGAGGCCCATTATCATGCAGACAAGGAAGATGACAAGGACCTCTGAAGAGAAATCCCACGTCAAACCCCTAACGTAAACAAGGGCTAGGAACACGGCCAAGCACAGCGTGTTGTTCATGGTTACCCCACCATATATCTGCAGTTGAATAGAGAAGCAGAGTTTACAGTCAGTGTTCAATTAATATTAATCAATCTCCAAAGTTTAGCTTGCATTGTATAAGGTTAGCAATATATAATAAAGGAATGGAAAGGATAAGAAAAGAGATCAATCGAAACGATAGTATTTTTCAGGGTTCTTTATCAACATATCCAATATAAACTGATACACATACCTCAGAAAATGTTAGTGACAGAGTACGCTGCTTCTTTCGGCTAGCAAATATAATTGCTGAGACAGCCTCACTGGAATTTGTAGCCAAAGGCATTGCAATGAAGGAAATGAAAAATGAAGGAATATTTGTAGCATTTGAAAAGTTGTGGACGGTGTCAACAAGCGGATCCGCAAATGCCGCTGCCATCACGGTTCCCAGAAGCAAAAGTGAAACGGCCTTAACGCAGGTCCAGGTTGGATTTTCAGTAGCCTCACCATCCTCGTCATCATTGTCATTCTTGTCAAGAAGCACACTATGTTCATCCTTTGTTCTCTGCAAAAAATTTAGAAACTTGATGCGACTTATCTTTGCAAGATGAAAATAGCTTCAGAAACTTATGACTGGGGAAAAAAACTAACCTCATGAAAATCACGCAAAAACTTTTTCGAGGAGGTACGAGAAGAACCACCAGAACGTTTAGCTTCCTCAAGCCATCTCAAGATTCCATTAACAAACTCCCCCTTTTCAATGACAGAGTTCTGTGATGTATCAAAGTCTGCCATAACTTGGTCTACAGCTAGGTTACTATCCAAGTCAACATCTTCAAAGTTAATACCAATAATGAAAGCCTGTAGCTCTCCATGTTCTATTCTTCCATCTTTGTCCAGATCGATCTTATGGAATAACCTGCCATTTTTTTTCAGAATCATTTATAAGAGTAAGCTCCATAAAACCAATTAAAAGATGCGGTGAGGTCTGGAGGTATACTTTTCTATCACGGGAACGTTTGGTGTTCCGTCGTCTTGCAGAAGACGACCAAAAACATGCCTCTGAGCATGCCTAAGAAGTCCAGACATTACATGCTTTTGTCTTGCATACTCTAATCTTCTCCTCTGAATCCATGGCTGAAAGATCTGTTTGTGAAAGATACATGTACTATTTAATGAGAGAAGAAATATCTCTGTACTATACTACTAATAAACTAAAAATAATGCACAGTTGACAAATGAACCTTTATGTGCTATGATGATAAAAGGTAACCATAATTTCCACAACAAGAAGCATAAAAAAATAACACAATTGCAGGCAGTACCATACCTGATATAGACAATATGCAAGCAGAAGTAGAGCTGCAGTAACCAGTCCAATCATGACAGTTAAACGATGGCCAGAATGGAGGTTAAAGATTTGAGGTATCTGAACAATGATAAAGGGAAGAACAGATATTGTCATGATTCTTGCTGCATAGCTGGTTGGCAAATCAGTAGAAACACCAGAACCTGCAAAAATGTATTTACCAAATATTACAGGGACAAACAGAGCGATATCTGTGCCAATTTCAACCATACAAAGTAGATTATTCTATAAAATACAGTGTCGGGTGTCCATCAGTCATAATGAATCTCAGGATTCAGTCACTTAGACAGCAGAGAGGGAATGCAGAACATTTCTGTTAACTTGTACTCATGGTTCAAGAAATGCCTAAATGATTGTGTCGTAGCTGAAATATCTTGCTTATTTTGCCAAAATGTGTAGGAAATAAGGAACGACTCATATAAGTTATGCTTATAAGGGCTTAGATGTGAAATTTCTCGAAAACACAGCGATATTACAATTCAGACCCATTCCATGGGTGCCAGAAATGGCAGTAGTCAAACTTCAAATCACCAAACAATTTCAGTCCCCAAACCTTAAATCCCCATTCCCTCCGAGCAAAGAAAGAAAAATCCATGAATACTGTGAATCATATTTTTCCCCCAAACCACTGAATACAAATTGAAGGCCATCAGGAGAGGCACTACACAATTGGCCTAATGATACAGGGCGCCCCATTCCAAAAAGTTACCCATTCAAGTTGATCCCATTTCAAGAAAGGATCAGCTTGATAAAGGGTGATAAACTAAAAGCAGGTAAGATTGCAATGGCAGTTTGTACTGCCTAAACCTTGTGTTTGATAATGTGTGTCAGGTGTCAACATGGCAACTGACCAAATTTTATACCCCCAGGTTGGACCCTGACTGACTATGCCATTTACAGTAGGTACTCTGATCCAAATATGATGCTCCTAAGTACAGGGTTCGGATGCGGAAATATCAACAACAGAAGAAAAAAAAATGACAGAAAACATTGAGTATCCAACGTACTCACCAAACAGACTGAAGCCTTTTGTATCTCGAGAATCAATTGCAGTTGAATTGTCCGGCAAATCACACTTGCCAACAACAACACACGATCCCCAGAGAAGGGTCAGAAGCATGACTGTCGAGCCAGCGAGCAGGCCCATCCCTATCAAGACCTGACTCTGAGCAACCTCCTTAGTGCCAGCGAGCCCGGAAACTGCAACGCGAACACACCGTGTTCATCAGAATATTTTGCTTGTACAGATAGTTGAGGTTAAACACACGTTAAGGCCAGCGAAGAAAGAGCACGAGACGCACCGAGGATGAGCATGGTGTCGGGGAGCGCGCCGAGGATGGGCAGGCAGAGGCCGCCGACGATTCCCGGGCCGAGGATGGCGAGCAGCAGCTCGCTGCCGGCGGAGAGGTAGGTGGCGGACTTGAACATGAGGAAGCCGTAGGCGAGGACGAGGAACAGGTTCCCGCCCACCGTGGCCGTGCAGGGCAGGAACCCGTACGGCATCTCGCACTCCTCCCCTCCCGCCGCCGCCACCGGCGCGGCCCACGACGGGAGCCGCAGCGCCGTGGCGCTGCCCGGGAGGAAGCCGCCGCCGCCGTCATCATCACGTACGAGGAGACGGCCGTGAGTGAGCGTGACGGCGCCGCCGACGGCGACGAGGAGGAGGAGCGTTCGCGGCACGGCCATCGGGAGCGAGTGAGCCGGCAAGAGTGCACGCGTGCGGGTCTGCGGGAGGCGACGCGGCGGGCGGAGTGGTGTGGAATGCGACAGGGGTTCCGGAGCGGGATGAACAGCGGAGCAAGTGGGCGCGGGGTTGCGGCTCGGAAGCCGTCGAGGCCGTCGTGCGCCGGCGACGTGTTCCTCCGGGCAGCACGCGCTGCGTAGTTCCGGATTCGGCTTCGCGTGCTGCAGTGCTGACGCGTACGGCTTCTGGGCGCGCGCGATTTACAGGTTGCCACGTCTGGGCCTTTGCACGAATATGGAAACATGTGTCAGCGGTCACGCGTATTGTTTGGCAGAAAATTAAAGTGCGCCAAAAGAGGATGGTGCAACAGCTGTGCAGTTCGGTCGGCGGATTTGCGTCCTGAAGAACCGACACGTGAGACTGGCGTACGTATAACGGTTTAACGGTTCGAAAATGACAGGCATCGACGTGTCAGTGCGTCGAGAGCACCAAAAAAAAAAAAAGCGAAAACGAGGGGGAACTCAAAAATAAAAAAACCGAAATCGAAAGGGCTGGGAGCCTGGGCACGTGTTGTTTACGCCTCTCGGCCTAGTCCATGTCTTCCTGGTTCACACTAAGCCCAAGAAACTTGGCACTTTCTGTTGGTTCCGGGCCAATTTCAGTGCCCCAAGATGTTCTGCTACTGGGCCTGGGCCTCGAACTCCGGCGCTCCAAAACAGCCCGTCCCGACGAGGCGACGACGAGTCGACGACCCAGGCTCCTCCCGCCCTCCCCCGATACC
>BCLF01000174.1:194897-232218 GCA_001602275.1 Zoysia japonica | reverse complement strand
ACTATTATTTGTTTCGACGCATACGACTGTTTAACCATATAGTATGTCCTTCCCTGCTTCTGGATGCTCTTGCTGTCCGTTAAGAGGATCATATCCAGCGAAAGCAAAGCGTAGCAGGCACATGACACGATCAAGAGCACTACGCAACGTGGTTGAAAAAGATGCAATTAGGCCTGGTTGCCTGCTTGCTCGCGAAGTGGTTAGCATGAGCAGACCATACAGATTATTCTGACCCCGCCAAAGCTCATCCGCTCTTCTCCTTCAGGGGCTGTTCAGAACACGGGACTGATCGGTTCCTGTAACACAAAAGATTCTTGAGAGAGAGAGAGAGAGAGAGAGAGAGAGAATCCAGGCCCGAAGGCTCAAATAATGCGCCGTGCCCCATGGCCATGTGCCCGCTGGGCGTAGGACATTCTCACGAACAGGGTCCCGATCGTCCCACATGCACGTCACATGCGCCGGCCTCTGCTTTGCCTTGCTTGCTACCTTGCCCTTCTCTCCCAACATGTGTTCACTATAGTAGTTACTCGCGCATCTGGCTGGACTTCGCTTTGCATGCATGGTGCCTTCCTTGCACTGCAATGCACATTATATTTATACCTGTAACTATATAAAATAAATTTATTTCTCTATCTCTCTCAATACGCGTTTCATGCTGTCCTACGGCTGTCCTCGCAGTTTTTTTTCCCCAATTTAACCCCCGGTAGAGGTAGAGTTGCATGTTTCTTTTTGCCAGCCAGCCAACAGCAGCACATGCGTGGCGGCCCCCTGCTTGCTCGTGATGTTAAATTTCCCAGCCGTCACCTTGCAGATTGCGTCGAGGCTTAGGGTGAGGCAGGGCATGGCCATCCACAGAGCATCCAGTTCTTTATGTAGGAAGGGTCTACTTTATTTAGGAGTGACAGGTTTTCATCTGCTTTTGTCACTTGATTTGACATAAACAATGTCAAACGATACTGCTGTTGGATTACACTCCGACAAAACATGGATCGGGTGGAAGGATTCGTCTATTTCAGAGAGCTTAATTTGCAATGACATTCAATTCCAGTTCAGAAATCATAGCACTGTTCGTTTCACTGTAAACTGCGCCCTTCGGTTTAAAAAACAACAACATATACAGTCTACAGAAAACCAAATGAAGCTATGAAAGTGTGATCCATGCAAGACAAGGAAAAAAAAACCCCTCAAGGTGTTCTGGTAGAAGGCCATACATACTGTCACAGAACACAGCTTACAGGATATGCAAATTTCTATTGAAAAAATGAAACGAAAAGAAGAACATGCAAACAACAAAAACAAATGAGAATAACTCTTGGGATGATAGTCCTACATGAATATGCTTCATCACGGTGGGCGGTGGCATTTCACTAAGGAAGAAAAGAAGATATCTAACTGTATTTATCTTACTCAACAATTATATATCAGTTTTTACAGCAATTATATACGAAGTTACTAAACAGAAAAAAAAAGAGACACTGAGGTGTTAGCAGAGAGGTCGATGGCATAGGTCAAAGAATCATGGATCACACCGCATAATATATACACCAGAATATACAGAAACGCATTACCCTGACGGATCAATGAATCATATTCATAACCGCAATGTGCATGGGCACCTAAAACTATCAGTTAGCTTATCTCCGCATGGTTTTACCTACAATGAAAGGTTGGATCTGAAGCTGCCGCGACAATGCTCTATTGAAAAGAACCCGAGTTTGGATGGCCGAGATAACAGGCATCCATGCAAATATAGCGATTGGGGAAAAGAGCAGAGATCCCATTCCATAGTCGTATGCATAAGCTATGACCTGAATAGGCTCCCATATTGCATAGTATTCTATCTTTGGCCTCAAAACTTGTGCAATCTGTAAGGCAGAACTTCGATGAGTTACAACAAAGAGAAACAATATATAGAATAAATGGAAATTGCACAATGATACTTACAAGTAGGATACCCCAGCCAGTTGGTATGAATGCGAGGCAACAGATGATCAAATCCATTATGGATAATTGACAGAGACAAGAGAGAAGAATTAAAGAAGTAACAACTGCCAGGAATATCAATAATTTTATAAGCCTGAAGACAAGTTGGTGTTTTGAGCTCAACCGATGACTAGCATAATTTACAAGCTGCAGTACATTTACAGCAACATAAGGAATAGCCATAAGCATAAAGAAGCAAATTTACTTAAAGCGAGATCGAATCTGGGAGATGAACAATGTACCTTGACCAAACCAATAATGGCTATTATTACGACCCAGGAAAGCAAATAGACGAGGAAATTTTTATTGTCTTGGGATATATTGAGGTGATAGACAAGTCCATACTGATATATGAAGAAGCGAAGAGAGAGCAACACCTCAAGGATCCTAGAACTTAACACCGCATGACTTAGATGTGAATTCTCAGCATTCCACCATGATTCCCAGCTCTTTTCTGGCTGCACTCCTATACCCCCTTGGTTCCTCATCCACCTATTCCAGCCAGACCAGTCATCCACAATTTTGTGCCAAGCGAAGCCAGCTGGATTAAAAAGAAAGGGTGCAAATAACCAAGTCACGGCCATAAACCATGTCGAATAGGTGATCATGACATGTACCACAGTGCTCAAATAAGATCTCCTAAAAATGTGGTAGACTATCAAAAGGAAGATCAGCTCAAATCCTTTGACGAAGTGGCTTCTTGAATACAGCTGATAATTTTCAGTAAAACTTGCGTGGAAAACTACAAATTTATGTCCTGTTGGCCGGTATTTAGCACCCCCATGGAGAATAGTACGGCCATAGTAGTGTGCCTTTGTTCCAAGGGAGAATGTGAAGAAAACAGAAGCCAACTGCAGTTGCATGAGGATAAAATCACTCAGAGATGAACGGAAGCCCTTTTCCAGGCCTAGTTCCATCATCATAGGCAATCCTGTTAGCAGTCCCAGCTGAAGAAAAGACTGAGATGCAAGGGCTGTTTCTAAGGACTTAATGTTTTGAGTCTGAGCATCAATTAATAGAGCCCTCTGAAGGCCACTGAGAACTAAGTATAGCTGCCCATATAGGAAAACGTATACACCAACAATTGATATCTGCAAAACAAATGAATTAAATGAAACAATAAGACTGATAGTCAATGCTAACCTCAACTATTATAGTAACAGAAAATATTGGTTGCCTCTGCAGGCAGGTTTGATCTCTTTTCCATTGTATGTAGTTATTGTTCTCTTCCCTTTAAACAAAATTATTGCTTGGGTATTTTCCCACAGTTTCCACTTAATAAAGAGAAACAACTGGCTCTCCAAGGACCCTAAAAGAGCTCATACAAAGAAAATGCAAAATGTGCACTATTTTTCTGAGGTGCCTCACCAATCTAAATTGTTGATCATATATAGACCTTTGGATGTTCTTTGAACATTTAGTATTTCGTAAAAGTAATTTATAACTAGTCCAACGGACTCAAGTAAACATAAGAGAAACAATAAACAGCAAAAATAAATTATTTTAAAAATGATAAAAAATGAAAATAGATTACATGATCTAAATTAACTTTCAGACAACTTTGTAAACACACAGGGAGCATACCAGACTATTGAAATAAAATCCCACTGTTGTGAAATAGCATGAAAGCATTCTGAAAAAATCAAATCGTCGTCCAAGACGGTAAATATCACGACTTAGTGTTTGTTCACTGTTTCCATTTGCCACTTTAGCTTCAAATTTTGATATCTGATTAAGGCCAACATCACGCCCTTTTCCAACTTGAATGTATTCATTGTAAGTTATATGTCCACGGCGTAATATTGAATTATACCCTGCAATGTTAATTGTGATTTGTGAAACAGCATAGCTTTAGAAAATTATATACGACCACTTTTGACATAAGGAAAATTCTGACGTACCGCCAAACACATCGTCACTTAAGTTGATAGTTTTAGATGCTTTACTTACACCGCCTCTTGTTAAATGAAATATCCGATCAAAAATGTCTGGATGGCCATAGTGAAACCGTACCCTGCAATCAGGAAAATACCCTTCTGAGTAATAAATATGGATTATCAAAGAAAAATGAAGTACATGCATGCAATAGGCAGTGGCGGAACTTTGTTCTCGACGCGACTAGGGCCGCTACCTCCCTCTGAAGACACAATGAGCTACTAATATAAAAAACAAAGCAAAAACACACTTGAAGCGATTTGGCATTATTCACACATATTTAGGACTTTTTTTGAATATATTTTTTTTTTTGCAAATCCTATATTTTATTCTATAAAATTAAATTGATTCCTATAAAATTTCTTTATGATTCCTAAAGAATTTCTAAATTCGAAATTAAGGAGAACTTATAAGCAATTCAATTGATTTAGTGCCAACACTTCGTTAAAAGATCAATCGATGCAATTTCTATGTAGATGATATTTAAAGTTCACAAGTGATACTTGTATTTTCCCCCAACGACTAGGGCCATGGCCCTACTGGCCCTCAATGGAGATCCGCCACTGGCAATAGGAAGCAGGAGCTAAATATATGCAGGAAATGACGACTTTATTATTAAGGTTAACACCATTGCTCTGTTATATAAATATACATATATATGTTAGAGATAAGTTTCTGTTATTATAGACAGATTTCTGTTTTATATCTTTCCTGTAATTACCCCATTGGCTCTGTGCATATTGTACCACCACATGTACTCTATATATATGGGTCATTTTAAAACCTCTCCTTTTTTTTCTTTTGTCCGTCGCAAAAAAAAAAAGGAAGAGGTTTTAAAATGCTGCCTGTGCTCTGTAAACCGCTGGACATGCCATTTATGATGGGGAAAAGGCTAATATTAAAATTTCTTCATAAAATGCAAATCTAACAACATTGAAAAGGTAATTCATTCTGATCCAAAATGTTTGACCTTTGTTCCTCCCCAATTGCCTATGCAATTCTACCCAGTGTTGGCATGGCTGTCACATCCAAATCATATAGGCGGGCTCGTGCAGATGGCAACACCAATGTGCATGATGCAATGGCGAAGCTTGGCCAGAGATCAAGGAGGAGGTAGCACACTATCGTTGCTTTAAAATCACTAGAACTAAATTGCAAGATAAGTTCGAAACAGAACAAGGACAAAAGTAATATTTTACACAACATAAAAAGTTAGTAAGTTAGAGCAGAAAAAATTAGTTGATGCCATTATTGCCTACACTCAGTGATTAAGTAATAAATAAGTTTTCACCTGAGGGGATCAGCAAGAAATCTTTGCCCAATTGTAACAAAGCTTGTCTCTTGATATGACATGAAGCCAGCAAGAGATGAAACACTGCACAAACAATAATCGCATAATTATCGGACTATGAATAAATATGAAGTTTCAAAGATCTACAACTTAAAATTACAAACCTTCCAGTGAAGATATGCTCCCTAAGCCCCAGGATGGTTGGAGCTTGGTCCTTGGGATGCCGAACGAACTCTTGAAGGACATTCCTCGTTTTGTAGGCTTCTTCCAGATAGTTTTCCTGATAGCAACATATAGAAATGAACATAAAATCTTAACCAGAGAACCTAAACTAGAGAAGCATGTACAGTTCATTACTTGATTCATGTCGATTGTTTGTAGGGCTTCTCCGCGGGTGAAAATAATAGCATGGTTCTGATTTTCAGGCTTCCCTTCTCCAATGATGGGTGGACCAGGTAGCTTTATACGGTAGATCTCCTATGAACATAAACAAAATGACAAAAGAGACCAAGGAAAATAAGAAGTTGAATACACTAACAGTTTATGCATTTCCACGCAAGGATAATGATGGAGATGGTTTTAATGTTAAATGATATTTATTCGTGATGATAAAATAAAACAATAAAGTACATCTCAAATTAATCAGACACAAGGAGAGCAAGATTTTTGTTACTTGTTCTACCTTTTCTAAGATCATTACCTGGTCCAAATTATTTTCTCCTTTTATCAAAATGGAGGAATAAACCTTATGAGTTCGATTTTTTACAAGGACTTCCTTCTCTTCAATATATGCGACACGCAGAGCTGGATACCTTCATTAAATGAATGTGAAAAAAGGGAAATCAGGACAACTGTAGTGGCTATCATTTCTCTGTTATTTTTAAATGCCGATGCATACCTTGTCATCAGATCTATGATGTCTTGAGCACGGGGATCACCTTTGATTTTTTGCTCCCCAAACTTTTGACAAGAAATGACATATGAAAATTTGATATCTGCAAGTGTGTCTAGTTCAGCTGATAATGATTGGTGAATGTTTCTCTTATTTTGTCCTCGTTCAGTCACTGTAGGTCCTTTATATAATTCTGTATCATTTTTAAGAAAATAATTAGGGAAATATAAACCTTGTCAAAAAAATGAAGCTCATGGTTATCAAAACAAAAGAAATATTGCCAGAACTTTAGATGTTTTGATGGTCCGCCTGGTAACAAATTTCCACCATTTCACAAAAAGCAAAGCTACTCGTGAGTTTAATTATTAGGGCACGAACATCTATACGCACCTTGATCATTTGACTTGTCTAAGAAAGCCTGTAGTCTGAGTGCCTTTCGGTAGTACATCATTCCCCTCACTAATAATACACAATAAAACAGAGAATGAGACCAGTTGGAGTCATGGTTTTAGTGACAAATTTACAATGAATAGAATAAGTCTTTTTTTAGACACAGTAGGGGAAGGCCCTACTGTGCTAGTAAAATATATTAATAAATAAAACGAACTGTGTAAGAAAGCACCAAGCATGGAATTAAAACTCTGAATTACCGGTTCGGCTCAGCGTTTGACCACGGAAAGAAGCCCAGTATCTAATTTCTTCATTTGTTACCTTTGGGCCCAGGCGTTCCAAAAAATTTTTCCATTCATCTAAGATAGAAAGAATATGAAATTTATGGTATCAACTATTACATGGACACCCAGTAACAAACTTCTCTATCTAATCTCATTGAATCAGAAAAGTAAGTTTTGCAACATAATCGACCTGGATATATCCTTTGCATGTAGGAAAGGATAGATGTATCATCTTGAGCTGAATGAAGTTCTTCATCTGAAAACTTCACTTCTTCCATGCAGTATGGAGTTATTATGCTGGACAAAACATGGTAATGTCAGCACATTATGTGATGTAAACTACAATTGGGATGAAATTCATAAAATTACATTACATTGGAGAAAACAGCCTTCAAACTAGACATTTCAGTCCATTTCACAAAACTACAGTTTTTTTCGCATTAGATTGCAGAACTGCAAACATTAGATTGAATTTTGCAGAACTACCTTTCAACTTTTAGTTCTTATTGAAGAACTACAATGCTGTTACTACATGTTCAAAAAAAAGATTTTTAACAACAACAAAAAAAACAGGAGAACTGCCTTCGTTATATTAAGAGAAAAAACAGTCCCCAATACATCAACATCACCTCAGGGGGGGGTGGTCTGAGGAGATGCTAGGCTTCAAAGTACATGTTTGATATGAAATAATCCAAGAAATATTGAGCTTCGTAACATAGTAGAACAACACAGGGGTACTTTCGTGATGTTGGTTTAACACTAGAGTTTTGTGAATAATATTCCAATAAACTCATTGTTGCAGTTAGACCTGAAAGAAGAAGAGATTACCTAAATGACAACATACTGTCAACTTTGGGAGCTGCAGGCATATCCATAAACAGAGATGTGGCGAAGAATGAAATGCGGCGCCTAGCCTCCAAATTTGATGGAATTTCCACAACCGTTTCTTTTGTATTAAGCAGAAGGTAGAGACGTTTGACCTGAAAACGCAAAATCGTTTCATTACTCAAAGAGTCTTTTCCATTGCCCTTCAAATTAAAGGTTAGCTCAGACCTGTTCTCTGAGTGGACCACTATCAGGAAGTGGAAATCTGATGTTCGACATTGAGCTGACTGATGCAAATAGCTCTGGTTCATAGTACTCAAACGGTCCAGCATCATTGGAGATCAATCTCTCAGACAAATTAATCACAGACAATATACTGTCCAAAAAAAAGGTTAATATGATATCACAAAATGAAGGCATCAAAGATTTTGACCTAAAAAAGGCATCAAATATATTCTTACCTTTGAGCATCCACGATCATATCTTGGATTAGAATATCAACAATATCTTGGAGTAGAATTGTCACCTCATATCTTAGTTCTTGTCTGTTGATAAACTAGTTAAGGCACGCAAAAAAAAAATCATTTTAGAGACTGGCTTAAATAAAATTCAATGAATAGAAAAGGGTGTTTTTAGGAAAATACAACAAGGGAGTTGCTGTGGTAATTTTATTAATATATAAAGAAAACAAATAAAAAAACTCGACCTGCAAGGGGTAAGACCGCCCCTGCGGCATTATATTAAGAAGAAGACCTCCTTACGTAGGTCGAGAAAACTCCCGAACCCCTCACGGTGAAGGAAAGTGTAATACCCTCTGCTCGTCATTACATCAAGCTCAAGAAGAGGAAAAAGTTGTCCACTCTTTGGAAACTTTCAAACTACTATGATAGCTAGATTACATACTTAAATTTAGAAAAAGCAGAGGGATACAACGCCTTGTAGCTCGAGACACTAGTGTCTCGTGGTTCTCCTTAATTTAGCCACAGTTACCTACATCTTGAACTTTAGAACATGAATCTTGATATTGTTATGGCAGCAGCAGCTGCAGTTATTAGTTAGTTTGTTAGGGTTTGTTAGTCTGTTAAGTTTAGTTGTCCCCAGCGTCTATGGCTATAAAGCCAGTCGCGGGTAGAAAGAGAAGGCAAGAAAAGAAGAGGAAGACTAGGGTCTCTCTTCCTGCGCCGTGGGCGGAGGCTTCCGGCGCGGTTCCACAACAATTAATATTCAGAGACAGCAAGGCGCATCGCCCTCTATGGCTGGCGCCATCGATCCTGAGGCCGCCATCTTCTCCGCCAAGCTGGATCGGATGTTGACACAGATCGCCATCTTCAATGCCGGCAGTGATCCTGCGACCACACTCTGTCAAGTTGGATCTGATCTTGCCGCAGACCACCATCATCAACACGCAGATCGTCATCATCAACACGAGGCTTGATGATCACGATGTGCGGATTGCACGTATGGAGGTAAATTTTGACAAGCAGGCTGCAATCTCGTGTTGTGATGGTTTGCTGACTCCAGTGCCACAGATCATAGCCGAGGACAACAACCCTGCTCTAGAGGACAACAGCCCTGCTCTGGAGGATGTTAGCCCTGTTCAAGTTGATAGCAGTCCTGCTTCGAAGGATAGCAGCCCCATCTTGGAGGACAGCAGATCTGTTCAAGATGACAGCAATCCTTTTCGGAGGAGATCAAGCCCGCCTTCATGCATCAATTCTCTTTGTTGTCCTTTGAGGAGCCTGTGGATAACAGATCCACCATTGTGGTGCCTGTGATTATCCATAGAAGATTGATTATCAAGGGATCCATCTGCGCCTTTGAGGAAGGAAAGAAGTCACGCATTTTTTCATGGGAACCAGGAGGAATTTGTTTTCTCCCTTGGGAACCAGGGAGAAGGTGCATCTTTCCCTGGAACCTGGAGGGACGAGTGTTCCGGTACAGCTCGAGGACGAGCTGTTTTTCGCCGAGGGGAGTAATGTTATGGCAGCAACAGCTGCAGTTATCAGTTAGTTTGTTAGGTTTTGTTAGTAAGATAAGATCAGATTGTTAGTTTGTTAGATCAGGTTGTTAGTCTGTTAAGGTTAGTTGTCCCCAGCGCCTATGGCTATAAAGGCAGCTACGGGTAGAGAGAGAAAGCAAGAAAAGAAGAAGACTAGGGGTCTCTCTTCCTGCGTCGTGGGCAGAGGCTCCCGACGCGGTTCCACAACAGATATCCTATCAGATGAACTTTTCATAATTGGTATTCCTACTCACTAATTTATTAACTCCAATCACCTCAACCATCACTGTTTTTGCCTAGTCAGGAACCAGTGTGGGGGTAAGCATCAATCCTACCTATTGTGAATTCCAGAAACCAAGAAAGAAGAATATGAACAAATAAAAAAAAGGGCAGCCCGGTTGATGTAGCTCCCGCTTGCGCAGGGTCCAGGAAAGTTGCTGACCACTTATATGCAGCATTTCCCTGCATTTCTGCAAAGGGCTTTTCAGGACTCAAACCCTGTGGCCTCATGGTCAGAAAGCAACAGCTTTACTTCTGCATCAGGGCTCCCCTTAAAGAATATGAAGAAATTCTTAGCAAATAAAATTGTAGAGCACAAATTCTTTTTACTACATCGTCAAAAAAATCTTTTTACTGGTTCAGAAGGTGGTGCATTAGCATGAATATGACAGAAAACTAATGTACATATTTCAGAGAAGAAAAAGATAAACTGTCAGGCATCTAAATCATGAGAAACACAGCGAAGTAACAGCTTAGTAGACAAGAAGAAAAAGGAGATAAGTAATAGACAGCTATGTATTAGTGATTACCAGAATCTCAGACAACCGGTCAAATTTGTTAAGCAGTGAAGGTAAATGCTCCATCCTAAAATTGACCAGCAAACTTGAATTCTGGATACTCTTTTTGGTTTCCTCAAAGATGGCAGCTATCACCCTGAAAAGAGCGTAGGCATCAACATGCTACCAAAACTGCAAGCACGAGGCAACTAGTTGTGGGATAACTTGATTTACCTCTTCTCTGGATCACCAATAACGAGATATCTGAAAATGCTATTTGTTAATTCATAAAAATCATTGACCGCACAAAACATGTAGTTGTCCTTCTTAATTTTCCAAAAGAGGTCTGCGCTTCTTCCTTTGAAATTTGCTGCCATATCCATTGCTTCTGAAAACTAGCATTTTATGAAAATAAAGATGAGTGGTGGTGTGGGCATTCTCAATGACACTTAAAAAATATACAGGTACAAAATTTACTCAAATCTGAATCTATATTAAGTAAAGCTTCAAAATTTGAATTCAAATGATTTTAATTGATAAAGTCAGTTGCCAATTTATATTCTGAATATTTCCAGAAATCAAATATATACATCATGTCAACTTCAATAGTGATGGCATCCGAGAAAAAGGTGAGTATATTTTACCAAGCCACAAGGTACCATTTACTTGGACAGATCATCATACCTTTTTGGCAAGTAAAAACAATGGCCACCGAATAGACCCAGAACTATGCTGGAGGGACATGGGCATTGTCATCAAATCCATCTCTCTGGAAAGCAACAAACTTTCTTTACAGGTCTGGTGAAATTTCAGTTATGGTAGAGTAATAAAAGCAAACCTGTTGTTTATTAGATCCTCTGAGCGGAAGCTACTTATTATCTGATTCCAAACCAGAGCAAACTTTGTCGGATCATGCCTTTCAGCTTTACCTAATTTCTAGGGGGAAAAACTGTTTTAAGGGGAAAAAAACAACTTGTACATAGTTGAAAACTGCACTTTCTGCGGTGAATTGGAATGGCATGAGCATCTTTTACCTTAAATATTTTCTTCTCCAAGAAACTAGGCAAAAATCCCTTTTTCTCTTTAGGGATGGAATGAGGAACAAGAGAAGTATTAAAAGCCTCTGGTAAGTTGCAAAACCAACTTCTCACCATTCCCATAGTGCGAATCTAGATCAGAGATCAGAAATTAGAGCACCTAGGGTACAAATATCTGAAGAAAAATTTCAGTTACTCGTCTCACCTCACCAAGATGATGAATAATACCACACATACCACCGAAAATAGTACAAAATATGGAATACCATATCTGCGTGTCCATGAAATACACCTGTTGCAAATCAATAAAAAAAAAGATAATCCTAACTTCTGAACCATATGCACTAGAACAAAAAGGAATAGAGAGTTCTCACAAGAATTATAGGTGCCCATAGAGCAAGAATAGCGCCAGCATTGCTCTTAACTGGTGCAAAAAAAAATCATGGAATCTTTAAACTAATTTGACAGAAAATTGATAATGTGAATATAAAGGACATCAAGATCAGAAAAGAAAAGGACATGAAAAGCAAAACAGCGCATGGAGGACCTTGAGGGAAGAACTCATGCCATTCATATTTATTCACATTGATCCTCATTATTTCCTTTGTAGGTTCCACAAGAGGCTTAATCTGCACATGTTTTGTTTGAGGAACAATGAATCAGGAGGCACGGTGTGTAAAAAACAACAGACATAACCTTAAAATTCTAATAATGTTTAAATTCAATTCCTGTGAGAGGGATATTTTACCTCAAAGTAGTAGCTAAATAAAAATTTACTTGACAAGAGAACCATCCAAAATGATGTGTACCTGTGAGGTATGGAAAGAATGATTTAGCTCAAAACAAAGGCTAAAACAGAGTAAAACAAATATGCAACAAAATTGTTTACTTCAGTAAAGGTACTAGGCCTTCTTGCATTCCTCGTCCAACGTATAATCGGGGCTGCACATATAATAATTATTAGGGTACAGGAACATGATATGCAAGCCATGTAGTCAAGTACAAAGAGATATTGGCTATAATAAAAGGAAAAAAAATCAGAATCTCATAAAACTTTGGACTTACTGAAGTTCTGGATATAATAATGTGTTCCTTTCCTATAAATATAATTTCGGATACTAAACTAAAAGTCTAAAAAGATATATTTAGAGCAAAGAGTACCTGACACCACCAGGACAAAATCTTGCAAATTTGCCAAGTAGATGTCTCTATATAGCTGTTGACAGCTGGAACAAAAAATAATGCCATCCCAATCACATTGCTTGCAAGGTACAATGAAACGACCATCATATATTTCGATAAACAGAACATCCCCAAAAAGGTTTCAGATCGTCCAGCTGAACAAGCCTTGTATTTTTTGGAACTGACATAAAATACAGGAAGAATCATTGCCCATGCCACCGCAAGAGAAAGTTTGACAGTAAATCTTAGCATGCAAATGAATCTCATATTTCGCTTGGTTCTCCATGAGAAAACAATGTCGAGGGTCACTGCAACAAAAAGTAGTGTGGATACAAGTAGTTTTTTTTTCTCAGTTTGTAAGCACTTGTCAATAATACATTTTAACACAATACGAAATTCACACTACCTTGAATAACTCGAAGTACTGCATTGGTAATGAAAATACTCAGGACATCCTCAAAAATTATTGGATCAAGCAACTGAACAGGGCTTTCTAATCCATGCCATGCCATAATAATGAGAACCTGAAAACAGATGAAATAAGGTTGTGCAAGGTTTGAGAAAACTGTGAATGTAAATCTAAATGCTGCTGCTGAAACATTAATCTAAGAAGAACCAAAAACCTGAAGTCCAAGCAGAAGGAGTGTCCACATCCTGTCAAAGCTTCTGAAGAGATGCCAAAAGGAACGAGCCTCAACAAAGTTTGTCTTCCCCAGCCACCTCTTCTGTTGGGAAGAATGTGTTGTGGTGTGCTATATGCAATACGACAAAAGTGAAAGAAGAAAAATAAGTAAAAGAAATCAAGTCTATGAAATGTCAAGCCTGAGCTTTTTCAGCGAGTTGAGTGTATGTGAGAAAGTAATTGTGTATACAGGCAATGCATATACCATCAATAATACTTAATTGTTGTATTAAGTTGATCAAAGGAAATGACTACAGCAAAAAAAAGTAATATGATTGGAACACGAACAGGAAAGAAAAGGGCAGCCCAGTGCATGTAGTTTCCTCTTACGCAAGGTCCGGGGAAAGGTCTGACCGCTTTGTGTCCTTTGTACGCAGACTTTCTATGCATTTCTGCACGAGGCTGCTCCAGGACTCGAACCCCTGACCTCTTGGTCAAAAGGCAACAGCTTTACCGCTGCCCCAGGGCTCAAGTAAATATTAAACACTATGTTGTCTACATGTGAAGCAGCAAGGATCATGGAGCACTCCCTCAAGTTTTTTTTTTCTCATGGCCTTGTTAGCGAAAATTTATACCATCAATCATGTCCTAACGTCATGAGAAAGAACCAGAGGTAGCAGTTCTGAATACATAGCTATTCAGTTGGTCTCAAATTCAGTGAATAAGATTGCATTGGGTAAAGATAAGTACATAAGCATCATTATATGTTTTAAGTAATGTAATCTTCAGACAGTGGGCAACAGAGTGGCTTGTGTACTTGAAAAAAAGAAGTAGCGTAAATTTTGAGGGGTGATCATTCTTGGAGATAAAAAGTACCTGCAGTGTTGGTGCTGTTGCTTCTGAATTAACAAAGATTTCTATTGATGAGGATTCATGGGCCATTTGGGGAGTTGGCTGCTCAACTTGCTGAGATGTGTCACCAGACACTAGTGGAGCATTGATAGCACAATCATGTGATGAGCTTGGTAATCTTGAACCGCAATGACTCTAGAGAGTACGATAAGTTAACTAGTTAGTATTTCATACAAGAGAATTGTCTTGAGCAAACTTCAGAAAACCCTGAACCCATGCAGCATGGACATGCCAATGCTGTAAGGCCTCAACACAAAGGTAGGGACAGATCATAGATGAAACATTCGGGCTGATATATATATATATAATGAAAGACACGTCAATTACTACCATCTTCATATATTGGTATGAGGATGCTGAAGGAATAGAACTCCAAATCAATGAACAAACCAGTCTAGTCGTATCTCTAAATTAAAAATGAAACCCAAGGTCATGTGGTTATTACTTACAGTGCATCTTTGTAGGGGGTGCGGTGCTCCTCCAACAGATGGGGACTGGACATGATAAGAAAAACTGTTACAAAGAGAATACTTATCGCAACATATCTGAATTCCAGTAGGGGTTTCCCTTACTGTATTTATGTAAAAAGAAAACATGTTCGGGGTACAGTGGCGGAGCCAGTAAAAGAATGCAAAACGGAGCCAACTAGCCGAAGCAGCAAAAACTAATTGATAAATTTGCGTGTCAAAATTTTCTAGACACACTAAGAATTATGATTTAGATTATTCAAAAAACTGTGTCAACAAGGGAGGGCCATGACCCTGACTGGCTGAGCTGTGGCTTCGCCGGTGCTGGGGTGGCTTGGGGGGTGGGGGGTGTGATAATATATAAAGATGTTTTACTTTGCAAGTGAGTAATGCTACAAGAAAGAAATAGAAGATATAAGGTGACCACACAGAAATAAAATAGAAAAATAAGATATATGTAGCAAAAAACAACTCTTTCTCAAACTAAACCTGAGAGTCCTTCTGTGCACTTGATGTGCAAAAGAAATCATTGTTGGGGCGCATAGGCCAACCAATCTTAAAGCAATCAGTAGACCTGCATTGCAGAATATTTAGTACACTTTTGTAGCTAATGCTATAAGCAAGATATTGTAGTACTAACCAAAAGAATTCATTGAGATCATCATAGTTCCTCCATGTTGAATGATCAGCTACTCCATCCTTGTTCTTCAGGGCCTCCTTCATTAGAAAGGGAAAGAGACCATCATTTACAAAAAACTTCAAAGCTGTTGTGAAATTTAAGGCTGAAACTATAATGTTGTGAACCTCGTATATAACTTTGTAAATTGGTGTCACTACATTGTTAAGAAATGATTCCTCGTCTCCTCCATATGCAGGTCGGACTTTCTCGCCAGTAATTAAACTGACAGATCCAGAGAGCACTCCATACAGCTCATATGACATCTGAAATAAGAAGAGTGATTATCTTTTTGGGTCCACTTTGGGCCAGTCTCAAGTAGAATCCAGATGATCTATTTTACTTTTATGTATATTTGCTAAGAAATTGGTTATAGTTCATATGTTTAAGAAAGATACGAAAGGCATAGGCTAACCAACCATAAAATTTTAACTAGAAAAGAATTGGAAATACTGACCATATATGCAGCTGTCCAACTGTACAATATGATGGTTACATCTTAACATGCGTACCATAGTTAAGATTTGAGGATTTGAGCAATGTGTGATCTAAATCATTAATATTGCAGAAGCATGAAAAATTATCAAAGGCATAATATTTTACTTACATGATGAAAAATGTAGCATAAGCATTCTGGCATAAGTCGTAAATTTGATGCTTCTCCCCATATAAGAAGGTATAGAGCTATGTATAGAAGTTTATATTGTTGAATTTCCTGCTTCACAGAGGGCAACCTGAATGTGCAACATAACATTTTGTAGTGCAAATAAGACAATACTTCACAAAATTAACTTGAGCGGCTTTTCAATTAATTGCAGTGAAGTCTATAAAGGTCGTAGAACTGCATAATTTTACCATATGTTGCTTATTCGTCCCAAAAATTTGCACCAGTTCACATAGTTCTCTAATGTTTTTGCCAATAATTCATCCACTGCTCTGTCATCAAGCTATAAAGAGATCTATGAAGAAGAAATTCCCGTTAAAGATAGATATAAAGAATTAATCATTCTGGTACCATTGGAGTAGACGATGGCTTGGGACTCAATCGAGCATGCATATTTGCAAGCAAAAGAATAAGATGCTCCCTTTGATTGGCAACGTTTCCTTTCTAATCAAAGAGAGAGAAAATGGCAAATTATGTAGCTGTGATTCAAGAGGAAATACAATGATACTAATCTTAGCAATACAGAAAGAGTTACACAACTATAATCTACCTGGAATCCAAACCAACTTTGCAACCATCGAAGGATATCTGTATGATATTTTTCATCCTTGATGTTATTGTTAGCTGATGGAAGGCCACGTACATTAAACACCGCGGACTTTGCAACTTTTATCTGTATAAGAGTAAATTATGACTAAATGTATGCAAGCTAATTCTTATAATTAACAACAAAATCTGCTGCTCGAAGTGCAAATTTCAAGCTTACTAATTTTAACGAAAACAGCATGTACTGCTTGAATTACATGGAAGTTTGACTTTGTAAAAAGAGGCAAACCTCTGGCAGAAGCATGATTGGTTTTTGGCTTGATCTAGGATGGAGTGGAAGAATGTTATATCGGAGTAAGCCTGATCTGTCCGCATAATCTTCAATGGCAACAAGGCTCTGCAGTTTTATGAAAGCGTTACATAGAAAACAACAGCATGGGAAAAGAATATCATTTTGTCAAACCTCCAAGCCAGTTCCAATGAGTAGAGCCCTCAGCACTTCTGCTAGGACAGGTACGAGGTCGTGTTCATTGGCTTGCTTTTTCCTGTTAAAGAATATCCAGAGTAGAGGGACAAAACCATTTAGTTTCAGAGTTAGGAGTTTGACAGTGTTGCATAAGAGAGTGATCTACGTCCTGAGTTGCGACATAATCTTACTTTTCATAGAATGATTTAATCTCTCGAGCATCACTTTTTTGCGTCCTCTTGGATTTGGTGCTATTCTCATCCTGTTTACAATTAAAGCCAATAAGTATAAATATACATATGTGACCCTTGAACCTTTGTCACAGAAAACCTGTCAAAAAGTAAATGCCTTGTACGCATGTAGTCCATCTGAATGGTATATGCACCTGCTCAAGTCTTTGAAGAAGTGCGGTTTTGAATTGCCGAACACCCCTCCCTGTTGAACGTGGATCCATCAAGTGAGCCTTTTCAAAAGCATGGAATCGACCTGGAAAAAGAAAACCTGTTGTAAATATCTGCCGCACTATGAAGAAAGTCTTCTAGGCATGGTTCATGTTGCTTCATGACAGTCATCTTCCATCTTTTATTCCAAGAGTGGCGTAAGTGCTGATTGTGCTTCCTGAGCGAACAGTTCCCCGCTAAGCTCTTAACTGATCATGTAACACTAGGATGATTAGGTACCTCCTGATGGGGACAACTGATCCACTGCAGCAGATATTGAGGTGTTCTGACTTGCACACTGACGTAAGAAACTCTAATTCTAAGCAAGCAGAGATTATTTAGATCAGGAGAAACTTGATAGGTTGCTTATTATCAGCATTCGAGTTTGAAATAAGCAAATCTGCCTCCGTGCCATATTACTCTTTCTGACAAAGAAGAGTTCCAGAATATTCCTTTCCAGCCCCAGACGATGTTGTGCTCTGAAACCACCGAACAGGCAAACACCCACTTCTCCGCAGTGAAATCTCCAAAATAATACCACTCACAATCCGCAGATGCTCAAGCACTGAGAACTGACTCCAAAATATAGGATATAGGATAATAGAAGTCGACAGAATATTCCCAAAAAAAGGAGCTATCGTCAAAACCACATGGAATGGAATCTTGTAGTTGTAGGTTGTAGCTGGTCCCTTGACTCAGACTCCAGTTCCGGAAGAATCAGAATCAAAACGAGAACGACGTCCGTCCATGCAGGCGTTTGAAATCCACCGCGCGGCGGGAAGCTCCCGCCATCCCGCCATCACCGGCGGCTGGTTCGTCGCCGGGCATTTCCGCAAGCACGTCGAGCGCGCTGGTGCGGCCTCGTGGAAGGAAAGGAAGAGCGGGGAGGAAGCGTCGCGGGGACTCACAGAGGTAGGCGACGCGCGGGGACTCGTCCTGGACCTTGTTGGCGACGCGGAGGAAGGGGCGGACCTCCGCGAGCAGCGTCTGCGGGACCTTCTCGCTGTCGAACCCGTGCTGCTGCTGCTGCTGGTGCGCCGCCGCCGCCTCCTCCGCGCCTAACACGCCCGCGCTGCTCGTCGGCCCTCCCATCATCCCCGGCGGCGGGGGTGGGGGTGGGGGCGGAGGCGGAGGAGGAAGGGGTGGAGGCGGCGGGCGCGAGACGTAGCGGAACGGGAGGCTCGACGGGCCCACCTCCACGATCTCCAGCTCCATCGCGGTGACGCCGAGGAGGAGGAGGAGGAAGTGTGGTAGTGGAGGAGGAGGAGGCGCGCAGCAGCGAGAGCGCCATCGCGATCGCGATCGCGCGGCTTTTTATCGCGCGGGCGCTGCTGCTCGGCTTTGGCTTTCGCCTTCGCCGCTAAGCTTTTCCGCTTTGGCCACGGATCGAGGGGGGCGGGGGCGGCTTTCGCTTTTCCGAGATCGATCTCCCCTGCTGCTTTTTTGATCGTTCGCGGCGTGGGGATTGGTGTGGGTGGGGCAGTGCTCAACGAGGGGGGAGGGGGCGAAGCAAAGGCGGTGGCGGTAGGGTGGGGGGAAGGAGCGAGGAGGGAAGGAAACGGCTTTTTGAACGTTCGGATCGGGTCGGGTGGGCTAAGCAGCAAGCGGGCCGCCCGCTTTGCCTTCCCTTTCCTGCTTGGTCTACTAGTACTACAGTGGTGTAGAGCGTGCGTGGTGACTTGGCCCTGGCCGGTGAGTGTGATTAGATAGTAGCCCATCTCTTTCTTGCTTTGTTTGTTTTTTAAGGCGTTCATCTTTTTCTTTCTTTATTATCTTTATTACTCCATCTATCTATTCCTGCGTGCTGTTGGTAGCGTGGTGAGTCACCAGTGATGACTTTGCGTATGCCTACAGGCGGGCGTCTTTAGGTGGGTAGAGCGCTTTATAGAGCACTAAGCTATGCGCTGTTTGTTTTCATTTATAAGTGATTTTATCGGTGAAAATAAATAAGAATTTTACACAAACATTTTATTTATTTCGACGATAATCTCATTTTTTGGTAAGTGAATTCACATACTTGAACTACAAAAATAAAAAAATGATAATCAATAAAATTTTCTTGATAAGAATAATCAGATTAATTTTCTAGTAAATGCTTCTCCCATAAATAGATACAAACAGACCCTTAATGTATGATCCTGATCCGCTTTGAAGAAGAGAGGGAAAAAAAGCGAGCGGTCAGAAAACAGTGCGCGGTGATGCATGACCAAGTTTAACCTCTCTCTCTTTTTTTTTCATCACAAACGCCGATTTGCTGTAGGTTTTATTGCTTAATTTTGTAGTGCCGTCTAAGTTTTTTTTTTGTCAGAATTTCATAGGAAAAAAATTATGACCGGACAGATCTAGGAGTTCTGTTGTACTACGCACACAAGCGGTCGCTTTACTGCAGCATGCAAACGCAACCGCACGGCTCCTTCGCGCTCCTGTACGTCAGTGCAAACCCCACGACGACGCACTACGAAAAAAAAGGCAAAAAGGCTGCTGCCGGGTGCCGGCCGGTTAGAGGCTTAGAGCTAGCGAGATGATGCAGCAGCACGAGAGGCCTGCTTTCAGCTGGCACTCAGGAGCACATGCTTTGCTTTTAGTTCCCACGGTTAAACATCTGGTATGAGAGATCAAGGGAGACAGTTAACCTGCGAAGTACCTTTGGGTAAAAAAAAAAAGGCTCCACCTGGCCAGGGTCCAAGACAGAAATTAGAAACTGCAGGAGGCCACATGAGTACGTCAGAAGCCCATCACCCTGCCGTTTTAGTCAGCCCAAACACTGCAGATCGCCAGTTGAGCCCAGCCTGAATAATCGAGCCCAAAAAAGGCATTGATCACGCTCTACTCTTCTGGCGGGCCTTTGCTCGCTCGGCCCATCCGATAGTTCTCATATCAAGATTTTGGAGAAAATACTCCATTCGATTCAAAATTATTATTCTGATGATAATAATTTAAAAATAGAGGGGTCCATTGCAAAAAAAAAATCGAAGATTTAGGACCTTTGTGGTACCTGCGACGATTTAATATTCCGTGTGGATAACATGTAGTAGCTCGATTGTTAAATTGTGGAAGCCCAACGATTGGAATTTAAAAAGGTCGAATCTCTCGTTGAGATCAAACCCGATGTACGTATGTACGTAAACAATTATATGAAATTACTCAAGTAAAAAACAAAACAATTTGGATTCATCAGTTTCTCGTGTTTCTTCCGTTGACAATGTTTACACTTTCTTCCGATTAAAAATGCAAGCTATATATTAATAAACCTTTTCTAAACATCAATCCCACAAGCGGATATACGCTTGCTCAGCAGAGCTCTCTGCATAATAGTACTGATGATCCACTGCCTCATTCAGTGCAATGCTACCTTCATACTCATCCATGTACACGCACCAACCATCCACCAAGGGGGGCGCCTCAGGCCAGTGCAATGCACCTTCATATTCGTCAATCTCCGACAGCATCAGCACGTCCTCAAGCCTGCCGCCGTCGTCGTGACTCGGCGCGCCGATCTCAAGCTCGTCGCCGTGGGCCATCGCCTCTGCCGCTTTGCCACCATCGACGATCTCGGCCTCAAGCGACCGGACGACATGGCGCAGCCGGTCGCCGGCGTCGTCTACCTGCAGGGCAGAGGGAGGCAGGTCCTCCATCAGCTCTGCCAAGAGCGCTCCGTCGAGCTCGGAAAGGTCGTCCACGGCGCTCTTCCTCCGCGGCTGGCGCTCTTCCTCCGTGGCGTAGCCGCCTCCTGCTCTCAGGTTCCGCAGCTGCGCCATAGCAGATATGTGTATGGTGTAACTCGCCCAGGGCAGCCAAGAAAACAGTGGCGCAACTGCAACTGGTGTTGGGAAGATTTGGAAGAAGACTTGGTGACCAAATGGGAAGATGTCTGGGAGCTTATGTATAGGAGGCCTGCCAGTACTGCCATTTTTAATAAACCATCGACTAGTTAGTTGTTAATCAGAAGAAGGTTCCTTCCAACGTGCAACTTGATCACGTGATTAGAGTGACAATGGATTCTTAATCCAACGTCATTATTACAGTTTTGAGTGGCCAAGTGGGGCGGCTGCACCGGTTTTCCAGGTAAGCAAATCAAAAGGAGTGGCCGGGCGCGCCGGTAGGTTCCTGGACAGAGAGAAAGCGCGCGACGGCGGCCGCCCGGCGCGGCGAAGGGTGCGACCTGCCGGCGGCCGGTCGACAAGATCCGGCAGGACCGGCGTTGTCTACGCTGGCATCGAACGTTTCAGCCTCTCGATCGATCAGACAGCGTCACCAGATGATGAACCTGCCGTCAGGTGATCGTGTTCCCGTCAGATCTTCTTAATTGTTCAACTGATTCAGTCGGACGGAACTTGATTGACACTTTTTAGTGATGTGCTTGAGAGTAGTCGTCACCTGATTAGTGTACGTTGCGGTTTAGCTCAATGTCAACTGGCGCATTCCCACTTGTTTCAGAGATATCGCACGACTGGAGACGCACGTATCGCGGGGTTTGGCGGTGTGTTAGTCCAGCTGTGCATCACCTAGTTTGGAGTCCACTTTGATTGAACTGAAATTAGGTACTCCCTCCATTCTCTAAATAATGTTGTTTAGAGCTTCAAGATGAGTCTTAAAATTAAATTGCTTGCTTAGTTCCGCCTAGATGGCCTCCCTTGAGAAAACGAAGCATGTATATACCTCCTCCGTTTCAAAATATAAGTATTTTTTAGATTTAGTCAATGTCAAACTTTTATCACTTTAACCACTAATAATATATAATTAACAATATTTTATTATGTAAAAATTATATTTTTTAATTTATCATTAAATAAATTTTCATAAAAACTATATTTTATATTAAAAATTATGTAATTTTTTAGATACTATTGGTAGAAGTTAAAAAAATTTGACTTTATCTAAATCTAAAAATGCTTATATTTTGGAACCGAAATAGTATGTACAAGCTTCTAAAACTTCATTTAGAGTTTAGTTGTCTGTACCTCACAATCTGGTGAGATATAGAAGTTTTGCAAATCGGACTCAGCTTCATATTTGACTTGTCACTACCTTATCTCACATGGAAGTAAACAACTAAGGCATATACTTGGTTCGTACCCCCTGAAATTTATTACTAGGATAGTTCCTTTTGAATTTATGAAAATTGCAAAAAGAGTAAATAGGAACCAAATAAATGTAAGGGTTTCAAACATGGTGATCTCTTGATATGATGATCTTCTCCCTCTTTCACTTCTATTTGTCATTAAAATATTCAAAATTTATTCTCAAATACTTGTCGCTCTTACTTCTCAATACTTATTTTCTTTTTCAATACGCTTTCTCTTTTCTTTATTTATATTCATCACCTTCCCGTTTCGTATGTTTCGTAGCTTTTCACTTATTAATTCATGTGCCCCGGAACGAGAATAACAAATAAAATTGAACGGAGGAAATAGTAGTACCATTTGTGCTGGGTTGACCAAACTTCGGAAGTGGGAAAGACAACCCATAAAATCCACACTTATAATTTTTCCACCTTAATTTGGTTTGCCGAGTGACTTGTTTAACAAATTCTTGAAACTACATTCAACAATTTTCTGCCAGAAAACAAACATGGAATATCTTTTCCCCAATTATTCCCACAAGGGACTATACACTTCCTCCACATACTGATATTGCGGATCCATACACCCTACCATGGCACCCTCACAGACGTCAGCATACAAATACCAACCCTCGGCAACATGCCCCATCACCAACGGCGCCTCCGGCATCCAGAACCCAAACGACCCAGCTTCATAGCCGCCGGCGCCGAGGTCCAACAACATGTCCTCAACAAACCCACCCTCTCCCTCGCTCGACGGTCCGGCCGTGCTCGCACCGTCAGCACCCATCACCGCGCCACCGATCTCGGCCTCGAGCGACCGGATGACATGGCTCAGCCGGTTGTCAACGTCGCCGGCCGCTTCCAGGTCCAGGTCCGAGGGCGGCAGCTCCTCCAGCAGCTCCATGATCAGGATCGTCCCGTCGACGTCGGCCTCCGAAGAAAGACGACTCGCGGCCTGGTCGAGACCGTGGGCACGGTCGAAGCACTCGTCCATGGCGCCGTCACCCACCGCCGTGCTTGTTCTCGTGCCACGACCGGTCCATGTGGCGAAATGGAGCAGCGGCTCACCACACGATATATGCAAGTGGTGGTGCTCGGAAGAAGAAGGGATTCGAAGCTGCCTGTGCCTATGTTTCCAAAGGTGCAGGGCATCCAGTGCTTATATAGAGTAGTGCTAGCTGAGTGTCGCAGGCGCTGACCGGCCAGCTGCGCGCCAGGTTCCTTCGCCCACATGCCGGGTACTGATTAGAGAACAATCAATAATTAGATGCTTAACAATATGGTTAAGTAACCATTGGTTTGTTTGGGCGGCCAAGACACAAGTGGAGGCCAGCAGAGGCGACGGCCGTGCCGGTTTTCCAGGCAAGCAGAGATCAAACGGTGGGCGGTGGGTGATCAACTGATCATCGTCGGTGGCGCCACGCACGGGCCAGCGGTGGACAAAGGTCCGGCAACACCGGCGCTGTGCCCACCGGATGATGCACCTGCCGCCTGGTGACCGTGTCCCCATCAAATTTTTAGTCGGATGCGACATCGTCTCTTGTGATGGCGAGATGCTCTCTGTACGTATTTTCTAGGGGAAAATGCTGGGATCGTACGTACGTGCGTCTAGACAGGATGAGACGACGAGGATTCGGACGGATCGTGTATACTCCTAGATGATCCGGCCATGTGCAAAGACAAATGAAAGCGTGCCTTGTGATCCGGCCAGAATATATATATAATCTTCTCAGAAAATAATAATTCCATGGACTAAACTTCTCTATTACTCAATAATGATCCACTTGTACCTAGTAACCACTCGTGTGTAAACTGCTTCCTTGCCCCTCCACAGCCAGCCAGCGGGCACAGCATCTGGGCAAGGAATCGTCTGCTCCTGCTGCCGGCCGACCAGTTTGCGATGCTGATTGTGGCGTCACTCTAGTCTCCACCGCTAAATTAGGTCAAACTCTTAGTCTGGGGTTTTAAAAAAAAAGATCAGTAAAATCAGGCTTTGATTCGGTCAGACGATACCTTGTTCCCTCAGGATTGATAACTTAAGGATTCCTACTTAGTTCGATGTTACTGTATATGATTTTGTGCATCATGTTCATGAGAACATCTGACCCAGGACCTGCACGATGCAGAGAGGTGACATATGGACATATAAATATACGACTTCCAAATGTTGATGTTAACGATGTTGGCGACAATGAACGGTAAAAACAAAAATCTTGACGTCCGCAGCTGCACACGCGCAGCGTCCTGCCTCTGCCTCCAAAAAAAAAAAAATGTCGTGTCGCGGAGCAACGGACGGCTCGCGGACGTCAGCAAAAAAATCCGCTTAGACAATGAACTCGAGACCAAATGAGGGCACGGTTTTTTTTTGTATTTACTCCTGTAACGAACCATAACCTGATGATGTTGAAGCAATTAGGAGGAGCAAACATCGACCATGTAACCTTTGGTGTCACGCATCCACAGAAAAGTCCATTGGACAGCTCAACATCCTTGCTGTATAGGTAAAAGTTGCATAACCTTGGGTACTTTTTTTTTCCTTTTTTGAAGTGTTCGGTTTTGAGAAAGAAACATGGCACAAATGCAATTATACATCAGTAAGTTCATACAAGGGTACTACTACGAACTCATTCTACATCTTCTATCAGGTGCCAGACTTTCAAAACCAGAATTCAGAACGTCCAGGGAAAAAACATCTATCACTCTAGATAGACCATAAGAATCACTCAATGAGCACAAACATTTCCTTTCAAATGGCATTTGGACTAGATGCTTGTCTGCGCCTTTGCTTGTCCAGCTTGTACAGCCTGCATCCTTTGTTGCAACTTGAATATCTGAAGGAAAAAAAATCTATCAGATAAATATCCTAAAGATAACAAACAATACTGCCCAATATGACTTAGTCAATACTTCAACTGCAGCATGTGAACAAGAGTGTGACTCACTCTAGGATTTGAACTTCTATGGCACTACATAGTTAACATGCAAGAAACTATAGGCACTACTAAATTCATTCCTGCTGTTTCACAGGGCTGAACATCTAAGAAATCAGCTCAGAACCTTCCTTGGAAGCTAGATATGAGGAACATACAGGTCCAGACATCAAGGACATATTTACTAGTTGTTGAGGTAGACACTTCTATATCTAGTCTAATTAGCAATTGAACAAACCTCAAGTAAAGAAAGATAGTAGTCTTTACTTGGTTTAAGCATAGAAAAGAACCACCCTCCCTATCCCGCTCTCGCTTCATGTGGCACATCTCTTCTTCACAAGAAAAGTACCTCAGATATCATTTAATCTAATAATACTATAGTTTGGAGTCTATCACCAGTCCAATTTGTAAGTGGACAAATCTCAAGTTAAAAAAGATGAGTGTCCATTTGAACTGAGTACGGAGTAAGAACTGTTATCCCTAACTGCATCTCTCCCTTCCGCCCTTGTATAAGCCTTGTCTTCATGTCCCCTTCTCCAGCACCACCACAAGAACAAAAAATCACAAAACACCATCCACCTCTCTTTTAAGTGAAGAGATATTGGCATTAAATAATATAATACAGATAAATTAGGGTCTAAGGAAGAAGTTAGAACTAACTAAATAAGATTGTTATCTATCAATTAATCTAATAAGAGATAGGGGCATTGTCTGTATCTTTTAGCAAGTGGATATTCAACCAACTCTAAATTTCTTAAGCAACTCTAAATTTCATTGGCGTACTTGATGACAAATCAGAAAGGTTGCATGGCATATCTTAGCTTCTTCGCTGATAAGTTCTGATCTCCAATGGACTTGAAAAAAAAGAAAAGAATAGTTAATCAATAGCGAGAAGGGAAGGAATGAACACACCGATTCCTTCTTGCTATTCTGCTTGTCCTCCAGGTCCTTCAGCGCCCGATCCATCCGCTTCCTGCGAACCAAACAAGCCTCCAGCCTCAGAACAAAATTACGCATACCTACCAAAATCACAGAAGATATCAAAGACAAGAAAAACTCACAGCTCCGCAGAGATGTACTCAATGCGCTTCTTGACGTTGGCCTTGGCCTCCGCGAGGTCCTGCTTGACCAGCACCGGCCCGATCAGCTTGTACACGTTGGCCCCGTCGCTCAGCCGCTCCAGCTCCTGCGGAACAACATCCAGTCAGGTAGGCGCCCGTCACGTAACCCTCTCGGAGCCGACGCGACCGAGAAAGCGAGGAAGCGCGGGGCAGTGCGGCGTCCGTGCCTTGAGAACGAGCTCGTTCTCGCCGACCTGGATGGTGTACTGCTTGCGGACCTGGTGGTTCTTGGAGAAATCTGCGGTGCGGAGAGAGGCGGCGCGGGTCAGAGGAGAGCTAGGGTTCGGTTCCGCGGCGGAGTCGAATGAGAGCGCGCTTGCCTTTCTGGATCTTGCTGAGTGCGTTTGCCTGGACCTCGAGGTCCTTCTGCATCTCGCGGACGGCCGCCGGAGTCGACGACGACGCCATGGGCATGGCCTCCGCCGCCGGCTTCAGCTCGTGGTGGGAGTGGGCTTCAGGTCGTGGCGGGACGCGGATGCGAGCTTGGGATGGAAGTCCATCCCCCGCGCGCCTCTTTGCTTCCCGCACTCGCTTAGCTGGGCCAAGGTACGAACGGGCTCTGAAGCGATCTAAACTAAACTTGGGCTTCCTTTCCCGCATTATTACAATCCCAGCCCATAAACAACGAACACCGGGTCGCCCTTTTTCTTTCCCGCTGTAGATCAGAGATGGACGGGTCGCGTCGAACTCCCAAAAGCTCGCGTGCAAGTTGCCCGGTGTTCCTCATCTCCTGGCCGTGGCCCATGATATGCCAAGATCCCTGGGGCTCAGAGACAAGTGGCGCCGCTGCTCGTCAAACTGTTCCCGCTGGACATAACCGGAAAATGATCGCCCAACCCAGAACCCAAGTCGCACAGGCACAGCACCTTCCGTCTTCTTCCATCAGCGCCACCGATTCCAGTATTCCTCCACACACAACCAGCCAGCCACTCCGTCCGTGCCTTTCACGAATAAAAATTCTTCCTGGCATTTACTTCATTCTTTGAAATAAAAATTCATTCGGACGAATAAGCGCTCTATGCTCTCAGAAGGAATGTGCGGGGGGCACTGGTGGAACGGAACGGAACCAGTACTGGAGGGAGAAGCATGGTCAGGGCCGTGTGCGTGCACGTCGCCGCAACGTCCGGCTGACCGGCCGGCCGGCGCTCTGATCACGATCAGGGCACTGTTTGCACGAGAACCGCTAAATTTTAAGAATCGAGACCACCCCAAAAGTGGAACATATCTTCGTCTTCCGCTTCGCCTTTTTTTTTCCCCCACGAAATGCGGCTGGTGATGGCGTCGTGGCTTCTCAGCCGAGCGTACCATGCCCCCTGACGTTGACCCTCTTCAAATGGACGCCATACACAACCAGCTCGATCTCTTTTCCCGATAGTTCTTCGAAAAGACTCGCTAATTGCACCTGTATCCACCAGGGAATCGAGAGTATGCTGCACTTTTATCTTTAACAAAAAGTATTTTATTATCATATCATAAGTCTCCTTTTCCAGATTATTATTTGGTCAAGATGGCAATGTAAAGAGAAGGGCAATCGTTAGACTGACCCTTGGCACGGTGGCACCCACAAGAGCTCGCTCCTCGCTTCCAGAATAGTCCTCAGTATGGACGCGAGCGTCATCTGCATTTTTTTCTTTTTGCAGAACAAATACAAAAACATCGGTAGGTATGTGACCCAAAAAAAAAAATCTATTCTCGTGCATTTCTCTTGCGTGTTTGAAGAAAAATATGTACTAAATCAATTAAGCATATTTCGTACCCAGTGTAGTAGCCAACGTCCAACGACGATACCTGAAACGGCTGCAAATAAAGGATCAAACTAGCTTGATTGTTGAGCTCCAGTCTAGAAGTGTGCGAGGAACAGAGAAACAAATTAGGCTCAGGCCTAATGAAAAAAGCCTCCTGATTTTGATTGCTTTCTTTTATGTTTTTAATTGGATAATAATAATAATGCCATCCATGTTAGTAACAACTCCACGCAATTAGCTCATTCTAGCATGGGCTGGTGCCCTGCACGTGGTTTTGATTGTGTAACAGGAGTTACCATTCATATTTTAATGTAGCCTTTTTTTTCTTTCCAAGATACAGGAGATAGATTTGCTGAAATCACTAAGCATACGATGCCCATGTGCAAAGTATGCCTTAATATTAGGTGCAACTAGTTATATAAACGAGTGGAAAAAGAAAAGGACGTTGTTCTGAGACGAAGTTGCTGAATAATGAAGGCAGATGATCGGCCTTTTTGCGTGCTATTTCTCCTTTCGAAATGTAGAATCTAGATCGCTCTAGTGATGACACCCCAAACACACGTAGCATCCCAACTTTTGAACGATCCCGATAACACAACACCAACCAATCACTAAACAATCGTCACGGCTCCAGAAATGGCATTTAATCATTGGGGGATTATGGACCCCCAATGCCGCAGAAGATCGATATCCAGAGCTGGCGCCATTGTTTCCTGCCGAACTTGCACATATGCTTCTGATTGACTCGCGAGTCCGGCACGAACACACCACCTAACAGCATCGTGGACGGACCAGCTTGACGTCCAGTTGTTCCTGCGGCTGCCTCCCTTCCCCTTTCGACCAATCTCTTCCAAATCAAGAGTGGCGGAGCCGCACCTGCCTGCAACGAGATATGGCCGGTAGCCGGGTCCCCCTTGGGTCCCTTTCAGGGGCTCTCCCACCAGAAGATATGGCATGCTCCATACCACATAATGCATCGATCAGGCAAACTACTGTTACTTAAAAAACAGGGTTATGAAGGGCAATGCTCCAGCCATTGTCAGGGTGACAGGAGTCCCTATTGGATACTGGAAGTAGCAAAGTCGGATATAGGGTCTAGTGTGGACTCTACCCGGGGCCTACATGTGATGCATCAGCGCTGAGATGGCTGAGACAGTAACATGTTTGGAGCACTAATATCTGTACAGTGCATGTGTTCATTTCTAAACCACGGAAGCGAGGCAGTAATCCACTGTGATCCTGGCCACAAAAAAAAAGAGTGAAAGAATCGCATACCTGAGGTAGTTATCGCCGAAATTAAGACATCCTTTTCACCGCATATAATGTTCTCAAATATTCATCCATATCATTTCATTTTCTGCAGCACTATCAACTTTTGCCAATTCCGCTTTTATCTGCTTGGAGAACCTGTACTTCAAATGGGACCTGTCCAACATGTAATGGCAGCAACTCAGTGACCAATCAATCGTGATGGGGCACATTCAACATGCTATTTTCATGAACCGATGTCTGAAAATCTATGTGTCGACAAAGACTGAAGATAAGCTAATCTTATGTTAGTCAGAACTCAACAAAAAATTGGCATCATGAAGATCACGTCCCTGCTGCAGTATTCTGCAAGTATCTGCATGTCCAAACTTCCAAATATAAGCTGAGCAATGAAAAGAATGAGATCAAACGAGAGACCAAATTGTTGCCAGATAAAATGGTGGAATGTAGAAATACTAGAAGGCACCATGAATATTCAAATTTAAAACATATCAGCTATATTGGTCTTCAAATAGAATCGTGATAAAAAATAGGAACATAAAAAGTCTGCCCTTGGGCGAAGAAATGATTCCAAAATGTTGGAACAAGAATGCTCAAGAGCAGATCAAATAGGCTAGAAACAACGAAACAACAGAATTAGACAAGGCAAAGCAAAAGACAAAGCAAGGAGAGAAAAGACTGCACCGAAAGTGACTAGTCTGAATGGAATTGATGAACTGGTGTAAAGAATTAAAACAAAAACAGTGCACAGGAATTTAACCATCAACGCAAGTATGACCAATGATTTATTAACAGTTAAAGGACAAATAGCCTTTCACTTTGATCTAAACTATAATTAGCTATCTCTGAGATTTAATCAGCAAGTTTAATGTCTTAATGATGCTGCCCATGTGACATTTCCACTAATGTTTGGGACTACATGCAACAACTTTTCCACAAGCTCATTATGAGGCTCAGCTCCATCTCCAAGTATCAGAAAGAAGAAAGATACATCATAGATATCTGAAAGACATAAAGAGAAAGGAGGAAATAAACACATGCATGCACATGCGTGCAAGGACCGCCACTTCATTGCTCCATTCCAACAGAAGAAAGATGTTACAAACACACAAGAGAACATAAGAAAAGGGTCAAATTTGGTCCTGGGATCATTTCAAATATCCAGTAAAGGGACCAGATGAGAATACCAAAAGTACTGAAAAAGTGTAGTACCATCTGCATGAAATTTATTGACATTAAAAAAAGGTCTGTGCAAGCAGGTCCACTGTTGATTGCAGTGTATTGGTTCTCTAACTAATTATTTTCCACAAGCAGCGTTGAACAAATCCATTCCGAATTTACTTATCATCTTAGCATGACGAATTGGTATGGAGGGAAGGTGCTTAGGCCAACATGAAAGTGTGATTCAGAAATAGTTTACAATTAGAAAGAGATGAGTGTAAGGGGAATGTTGACATCTCAGGTAGATGATGGACCAATAGCCACCTAGACGGATTCCTACCCATTCCCGTATATGGAGAACTACCAGGACAGAGACATCTATGGTTAGCCTAGAACCAGGCCCACAAAAAAGTAATGAAGAAATAGATAGCGAATGTCTACTGCCTATCTCTTTCAAAGAAACATATGCAGTTTCGTAATGATGGACAAGTGGCAAATTTGGATATCCAATTAGATAATATTTACTCCCTCCTTCCCCGTTTATAAGTCGTTTTGGGTGTGGACATGGGAATTAAGAAGAGTGAAAAAAGGTGGGATATATAGAAAACAAGAGGAGAGAGAGATAAAGTATTGGAAAGAGAGAAATATGTCTCGGGAAGTGATACGATTTATAATTTGGGAAAACTGGGGGAGTCCAGAATGACTTAGAATTTGGGGCGGAGGGAGTAAATTTTTTTTCTTCTAATGCTTTCTCGCTTTAGATAAGTTTAGAATAACCTTTATTTCCAGCAAAAATATTTGTATAGAATAAGATCTGAATAAACATGCACCTTCTCGTTTATCAAAAGTAATAATATATTAGAAAAGTACAACCCACTAAAATCTATTAAGTCCATACCAGGCAACAAGTAAATATATTCCCATCAAAGAAAGGTTCAAAAAATTATTAATCTTACAGAATAGTTACAAGCGTTCTTTGTGCATATATTATAGTAACCCGCATGATATGTGATTATGTGAGCATCTTTTGAAGTCATAAACACCATCGAACAGAAAACTCACTGCAGCAAGAAATTTTAAGTTTACTGTTCAGCTTACACATTGACAAGAAACAAAAATAAGTGTATCAGTAAGAAGTTTTTTTCACGTGTCTTAAAATAAAATTTTGGGTCCATCTTCACCAGATATAAATTAGGTACCTTCTGAACAAGGACTCGCTGATTCAGCAAGGATGAAAACTTCAAATAAGATCATATGGAGCTAAAACATCTGGCAGAAATCACAATTATGGAGACAGTCTGTTCAGTCCTCAAATGGTCCCAACAAAAAAGGCAGTCCAATCAGTGCACCGCTAAAGCCTGATGGCAGTAAATGGTAGGCCTCAGAACACGAAGGCAAGGATTAGACTTGACAAGATATCTTGGCAGAGTTTATAAACCATTCATCTGCATTAATGAACTGAGATGACCAAGAGACTACATCCTCCACATGAAACTAAGGCAAATTTTACTTGAACTCAACCACTGCCGCATAGGTAAATATGACCTGCAAACTACTATTACTTGTGACATTAATAGCAACTTATTATTTTCCAGGTGTTGACTCGAAAACATATGATAGTTACCTGTTTTAGAAAAAGAGAACATGGTTTTTTCAACAAATCAGTACGAACCACAACCACTAGGATGCACAACACGCCAGAGAAATAATGCACACCACAGACTGTTCTTGGTTGAAGTTAATGCCACAAGTCCATAGAAGGAGCTTGCACTCACCATTGCAAATGGGTGAGAAAGCTTGGAGATGCCCGCGCCATTCCAAATGTTTTACCCTTCGAGGTTAGCTGGAAAAAATGGCTTTACTGGTTTCAACCGTAGCTGATCGCTGGACCAAGCCAAAACCACTTCCAGAACTTTGTGTGGTATTTCCAGCTGAGCGGCTTAGACAACTGCATCTCACAAGGCCATAGAAAACACAAGTGACCTGTTGTTTTCCTCGTAGGTACAAACACAAGCAGTTTCTTGTTTGCTTCCAAGATCCGTTCATTTTGACCCACAACCCTGCATGTTCATTGCCCGTCACATATATATACAGCCAACCTCCACACCTTCTGCATACGGAGTTGAGTGGTCAAGAACATAAAAGCAAAGCATGACTCAAGCACATTCAAGCTCATGCTTTCAACAATTCTGGGATGGAGTTCAAATTAAGAGAGGCAGTGACAGCTTTACCATCGAGCTCCTGCCATCTCTTGGTGCAACAATAAATCACTCGAATAAGTTGCAGAAGTTTACCATATCTCCCTATGATCCCCGTTATAGGTGAGGCTCTCACTGCACTCTGTATGTACTTTATCACCTTAAAACATTACAATAGCAGCTTCTGACATGATTTTCTTTGCTTTGTCTGGGTTTCAGATACTGGGAACTGCTCCTTACACTCCTAGTTATTTACTCGTCCTGGGTTTGCCCTTTTGAACTAGCATTCTTTAGGGACTTACCCTCTGAGCTTTTGCTAGTTGAGAACATTGTCGATAGCTTCTTTGCAATCGATATCGTTTTGACGTTCTTTGTAGCTTATATCGACAGCAAAACACATCTTCTTGTGGATGATCGAAAGAGAATTGCAGTAAGGTTCGCATCTGGCTCATAACCGCTTTCCTCTCCAAACTCCACTCCTAAATTTGAAAGCGCAAAGCAGTTATGTTCTGACACCAATGAGATATGATGATCTGCAGGTATCTATCGACTTGGTTCATCTTTGATGTCTGTTCAACAGCTCCATTTCAACCAATCAGCCTTCTATTAAAACATAAGGGAAATGACCTTGCTTTTAAGATACTTAATATGCTAAGGCTGTGGCGTCTTCACCGAGTCAGTTCACTGTTTGCCAGGTATAAATCCACATCACTTCTCCATATAATTGATGATGAATGAGGATGCGCCAGTTTCATCACTTTTTCTTTTACCAGGCTGGAGAAGGATATAAGATTCAATTATTTCTGGACTAGGTGCTCAAAACTTATATCTGTAAGTCATTTCTTTCAATTTTACAGGAACAGACAAGTGGAACTCGCTTCCATTTTGTCTGTAGATACTGTCAAGGCAGCAGGGACAAACTTATTGATAATGAGCTGAAACAGTACTGATCAAATGCAGGTTACCCTCTTTGCGGTGCACTGTGCAGGATGTTTCAATTATATGATTGCCGACAGATATCCCAGCCCAGAGAAAACATGGATAGGTGCTGTTATGCCTTCTTTTAGATCTCAGAGCTTATGGACTAGATACATCACTTCCCTTTACTGGTCCATTACAACACTGACAACAACGGGTTATGGAGACCTACATGCTGAGAATCCAAGAGAGATGTTGTTTGATATCTGTTATATGCTGTTCAATCTGGGCCTGACAGCTTATATCATTGGTAATATGACCAACCTGGTTGTTCATGGAACCAGCCGCACCCAGAATTTTGTAAGTTTCTCAACGTACTCGAAATGGTTTTTCTGACCATTCTCGAAATGTAAATTACATGCATTGAGAGCCAACAGTGAGAAAAGAAAAAAAATTCAAACATAAAGAATAACTTAAAATTTTTAGTTATAGGTAACTATGAAGGAATCAGATATCATGGTTAGTACGTACAGTTATTCACATGCATAATATTTTACATGTGGGCATTGAATTACAGATTTGAGGGCTCAAAACTCTAAGCACAGTAGCATCTGATAAATCAAATCGATTCAGGGCCATCATTTAGTTTAAGTGGTCCCATGCTGCGAGGATAAATTGTTCCAACTGGATCATCCTAATAAGTTCCTAAAACATATCCCCAATGGTAACACTCCAATCAAACAATTAGGCAGGGAAATCAATGGGAGTGAATTCTGGATAGTCATTACTCATTAGTATGGCCTGTAAACCAGACATTTGTAATAATAAACAGCAACAAGACAGCATGAAATGCAAGTTGAAAAGTTGAATAAATAGGTCAAAGCAACTACAAATAGGACACTAAATACTTTGTCAATAATGCAGAGGGACTAAACACTTTGTCAATAATGCAGAGGGACTCAATTCAAGCGGCTTCAGAATTTGCCACGCGGAATCAGCTGCCCGAGAAGATAAAGCAGCAAATTTTATCTCACTTCTGCCTACAATTCAAGACAGAGGGGCTCAACCAGCAAGACATGTTAAATAGTCTACCAAAAGGAATTCGCTCCAGCATAGCATATAGCTTATTCTTTCAAATCATACGACGAGCCTATCTCTTTAATGGAGTATCTGACAATTTCATCACAGAACTGGTACTATGATCGATATTTTTGTGGCTACCTTAAAATAGCTACATGTAAATTCCACAGTTGTTACTGATAAACTTCTTGGGAATTAGGTAATGGAAGTACAGGCTGAGTATTTCCCACCAAAGGAAGATATAATGTTGCAGAACGAAGGAGCAGCAGATATTTACATAGTGGTATCAGGGGGAGTGGTTAGTTTGTTTTCTCTGATTATGGAAGAAAAAAGTTTGTGCAATTTTTATCACAAGCTGATTACACCTTCCTACTTTGTGGGTTTTTAATTTTTTGCAGAATATGATAACAATAGTAGATGGAAATGAGCAGGTAAGGTCTATTCCACTTGCATTGCAGTGAATTCAGATATCACTAAGGCTTCGACATGTTACTAAAAAGATATAGTTATTTGTAAACAGGTATATGGAAAATTTGCAGAGGGAGATATGTTCGGTGAGGTTGGCGTCCTATGTGACGTACCCCAGCTCTTTACATGCCGCGCGGCTCACTTGTCGCAGCTCTTGAGAATAAGCAAAACAAGACTAACAGAAATCATGCAGAAGCACAGGGAAGACAGCAATATCATAATGAACAATCTGTTGCAGGTATAGCTTCATTTTTTAGGTGTACTTTCTCAAAATTTAAATACTTGACAGTCAATTCGAGCTAAACTGGTATCTTTATTATCAATGTACAGAAGCTGAAGCTGCAAGAAAGTTTACCTGAATGGAATCAACCAGATCGAAGATTCAGGGGCAAGTATGAACTATTTTGTGTTCCCCAGGAAGCATGGTTGTTACCACATACATACCTACAACATACAGAGCAGAAATGTGAGCACGTCAGTAAGAAGATCCCAATCCTTGGTGGTGATAATGATTCAACAAAACTAACGTCAGAGACAATCCAGCTGAGGACGCCACTGCAAGACAACAGTCAAAACAAATCAAATAAAAAATATGGGATGACAGATGACGAAGAGGATCTTGATGCAGCTCACATAAACTGTGAGACCAAAATAAGTACTGACGAATTCTGCATTCATATAAAATCTGAAGATTGCAACACAGCAAGCAGTTGGCAAACAAGCAATGAGACGGTGCAGCTGGGGTCTTCCCACAATACATCAGAAGGCACAATGAGGAGCAGAAATCGGCATTATAGTCATGAAAAAAGGGCCAAAAAAAGAGTTACAATTCACACATATTCTCATCATGCAACATATTCAATGTTACAGAATGGAAAGCTTATCAATCTGCCTAGTTCACTGGAGGAGCTTTTTGAAATCGGCAGTAAGTAAAAGTTTTAAGAAGATATTGCTATTCATTGAATGAGTGTGATTTGTACTATGCAACTAGCAGAATTTTCACAGAAACTTACTGAATATGTCTTAACATTGCAGGGCAAAAGTTTCCAGGGTTCCATCCAACAAAATTGGTCAGTAGAGACTACGCTGAAATACAAGACATAGGTGTTATTCGAGATGGTGACCACCTATTCCTTCTTTAGATGTAGAACAAGACTAGCACTAACAACCTAACCTAATGGCAATAAAAAGGCTTTATATTCTCTAATCTCACGAGAGTGGCTTGCAACTGAATATATGATGATGATGCAAAATGTTTTTATCATTGCTTACATAATGTAAAATGGCCATCATTGTGTAACAATTTACGGATATACGGAGTACTACGGATTTATGTGCCGCTTCTCTTTATGTTATCCAGTTCGCAGGGATTAAACCGTACAAAATTCAGCGGACAGGAAAACTAGACCCCACGGGTCGACAGCACAACGAACCAACAAGCGTACCATGCCTGCCATGCAAAGTCGACCCGGACCATGAACAGCGACCGACGGGTCCAAAGCGTTCATACTACAAAATTTGCTGAGGAAACAACCAACACCAGAACGTGCGTCCCCTATCCCACCGAACAGAACCTGCTTCGCCCGGAATGGAATCCGAATGGTGCGGAAGAACAGTTCGGCGAATTTTCACCCAACAGGCCACCACGACAGGACCACCCACGAGAGGAGGTACGCCCCACCCTAGAACTAGAGGCGGTTCGTAGGGCCCAAGGAGCAGACTCGCTTCGCGCCCCGCCCGCGAGCGGGGAAAAGCCGAGCGTAGTGCGGTAGTGGTACTGCTAGGTCTCACCTGAATGGAACAGACGCAGCTGCGGCTGCGCGAGGAGACGAGGGAAGCCGACCGCGTGGAATCCAGGGCCGTTCGGAGCTCCGAAGTGCGGGCGGGTGGTTCTGTGTTGTCTGTGTTGATCGCCGCGCCGGGACGGCGAAGGGGGACAGCGACCTGGGCTGGTGGTGGACCCTTTTTTTTTTTTTTTT
>BCLF01000174.1:173931-194892 GCA_001602275.1 Zoysia japonica | reverse complement strand
TTTTTTTTTTTTTTTTGAGCCTCGCTGGCTAATTTTCCCATTTTTCACCTCACTCGGGATGGGCCTTAGTGCCCGAAACGGCCCGTTTCTTCTCAGCCTTGCCCGAAACGCTGGGCCTCAATGAATCGGCCTCCTCTCAAAAAAAAAATGGATCGGCCCGGTTTCAGGTCTCTTCTTAACGGGCTAATTCGCTTCCGTGATTAATCTCTTCTTGACGGGCCTTAATGCGGCATCGATGTTTTTGTTGGGTTGCTTTGCTTTGTTGGTGAGAGAGGGAGCATCGATCGATCGGTTCGGTGGGGGGACCACCGGACGGGATAAAATGGATGGGATATCCTGCTGCGCGGTGCTCTTCGAACGCACCAAAGATGCCCGCGATGTTCGGGATTAGCTAGCCCGGTTTAATTTAACTTGCGTGTAAAGCTGCGTTGTTAATCTTCTTCCTCTTATCCGCACGGTGTCCGAGGAGTTTGTTTCAACTTCGTGCCATCGATAAGGTTTCTCGAATTATGTTGCGCCTGAACGTATACTAGATTCGAGGCTTTGTTGTTACTTGTTGAGAACAAAAATTCTTAATTGTTGGGCATTTTTCGATGCTCGTATTGGGCAAGCAGCTCGGTTCGTAGTGGCGAAGCAAGCTTCTCCGAGGCCAGGAGCAAAGAGATGGAGACGCGCGCGCGAGGAGGTGCAGAGACAGAGGGATCGGATGTGGTATCAAGTACAGTACGTGCTACGGTCCCAACCCTTTGCGTCCATAAACTACGCGCTTATTGCCGTTCCTAGCTTGTTACTATAGTACGTACAGTACTACCGATTGATGTAGCATGCCCAAATCAAATGGCGACACGGGAGGGGCGTTTGGTAGGTTCGATTAGTACTACTAGCTACTTGCTTGTGTTTTGATGATTTCAGACTTTAGAAGAGATCGAGATTCATTGGCCTGTCCAACAGAATGGACCGCTCCAAACTATCTCTTGCCAATAGAATCTTTGTTGCACAAGTTTGGTCTACAGTTCTCCTTGAAAGTATTAGCAGGAAATGATTATTAGGGAAGCTGTGTTTCCATATTTTATTCTCCCTTGCATAAGGTTCTTCACGGCAGTAATATACTCCTGCAGCAGCGAGGAACAATTTCAAATGATATACAGTTTAAGATCTACTGATCTGAACCGACCAATTGGGAACCATTGCTCAAGATCCCATCAGGCACTTAAAAAAAACGTTGCTTTATTTATCTGCTGGTCTATGTGACTGTTTCTTCATTCAGGACTTGACGGATGTTGTGAATTAATTGATCAAGTATTCTTACTCGGGAAGTGAAATGCTTTGCATCAGGTGAAACAAAATCTTGAAGAGCTACAGATCACCAGCGAGATTTACGTCAAGAACGCCGAGATTGCTGCTGCAGAAGCCAGGAAGTCCGATCTGCTGACGGCTAACAGGTGAAGCTGGGTGAGAGCCTGGTTTCAGCCCGCCAGTTCAGAGCGTTGCTTGAGCAGCAGCTCCAGAAAGCTTTCCAGTCACACAGGTGGGAGGATCGTCAACGTCACAAACTTCATGCTGTTTGATCTTGTGTTTAGGCACATACGAAGTACGGACCACAATCCTGTGTAAGGTAAGGAGGACACTTGCGGTAGTGTCGAATGACTCCTTTTCCACTTATGAACGATGCATCGGTTGTACAGGTGACAGAAACCTGATAAGATCGCATATAGGCAACAGCAGATACAAAGTTACATTAATCAAGTTCTCCATGGAGGAACCCTTTTTTGGTGTATGAACATAGGGTACTTTCCCACAGCTTCCTAGTGGAAACTTGTTACTTAGTACTCGGCATTCGATTGTTACTTCACTGGAAATTTCCTGCTCAGGGAGGCATTGGTTTTGGCTTTGCCATGCAGCGATGAGTGCCAAGAACGGAGTACTACGGAGTACCGCTATATTGGTCGCATTTGCGGCAGATACTCTCGCCGTTGACTTTTAATTTTAACTTTGATCATTCGTTTTATTTTTAAAAAAATTGATAAATTTTGATTTATCATTATAGTTATTTGAATCATAACTTAAAAATTTACATATTCGAACAAATTTTTTGAATATAATAAATAATCAAAATTGAATTTAAAAATCAACGGTAACATCAATTTAATTTAAAATCGGAATGAGTATATGTTTGATAGGGTACGTACCGACGCTGCGAATAGTGCGGCGTACTCTTCTCATCAATGTGTAGGCCTGGTTTCGCATATTTGTATGCCGCCCAGAAGCAAAGTGGACAATTTAGGGTCCTGTGCCTGTGCGTGCCCCTCGCCAGCTACGCTCACGCACTTGTACCGCATCCGTTAAATGCTGCACATGAGGAGCTTTCGTGCAATGTCTGGTCCGAATCGTACCTGCATGCTACTGTAGCCCACAACGAAATGCGGCTGTGATTCATAAATTTTTGGTGGATAAATATCTTGTCAGGTGCTGGATATACAAGAGGGATAAAAAACACATTTGGTGGAGTCACGACCATACCGGTGTGTCTCTCACATTGGGAATATTCGTCTTCAATACACATAGGATCTCTTATTCTCAAACAAAATCAGAGGAGAGAGTTCTGTTAAATACTATTTTTTAAAAAGTAATTTTTGTCTGATTTTATGAAGTGATTCTCTGAAATGAACTAAAAGAGTTAGAGCTAGAAAAAGTAGCTTCTCTTGATTATACGAAGTGATTCTCTTTTTTGATTCCAAGAGTTTATTCTGGAGAATTAAAATGAATAACTTTCAGTCACAGAATCACTTCACAAATTATGAGTGAATCCCAAAAATCAAAAGCTGAAAGCTCTGTCAAAAACTCGAAGCCCATAGTTAGGCACCAATTGTTTGGCTCAAAAGGAAGCGTAGAGTAAATCCATGGAGATAAAAGAATCGGCACTTCGACTTAAAGAAACCTCTCCCACGTCGATAGAACCCCATCTAGGTCCCCCTCCTTCGTCAACGTGGTCTTTTATTTCTTTTCCCAAATCAATTGTCGTTTGTTGTATTAATGGTTTTTTTTGTGCAAGACATTTTTTCCTTGGCAATACAACATGAGTTCTGAATAGCACCAGAACTAATAGCGTTAGGGCTAAACTAAATTCTCCGGCCGTGGAGCAGGAAAATCCAATGGAGAAACTATAAAGAAAGCTTTTCCTTCATTTCAGAATCCTACTATCCAAACGTCAATATTTTGTCACCCCCTTGTTTTAGATTCTTATGGTTTCTCGCTTTTACTGCTGCTGCATTTTCCCTCATTGATGTGTTTTTTTCCATGTCCTCTGTTTAGTTCTTGCATTCAAAATAAGCATCACTAACCCATGTTCTACAAGCACTCCAAACGTTCGAGTGTTCCAAGTTCATTTGCATCACTAAGCATCACTGGTGAAACAAGTGGTGATACAGAGCTCAATGCATCTCCAGGTGTCCTCTACCAAAACCATGCACATTTTGTATACATTCTAACTCGTGTTCTACAAAGCCACACATACATCCATTCTATAGATAGATAAATCACACTAATCAAAGAAACGCGTATTCTAACCCATGTTCTACAAGCCACACATACACCCATTCTGTAGATAGATAAATCATACAATACACACTAATCAAAGAAAGTAAAAAACCGCGTAAAGTCAGGACTTCACCAGCAAGTAAGCGGTAAAACGAAAGAAAACCATATACATCTCTACACTGATCGGTGGAGATTCACAATGGCTAGGAGTGGTAAAACTCTATTAGATGGCTTTATTATTTTTTTATAACGTTTGAAGTTAAAATAGTAAGACTGGTCAGCTAACTTTGAAGTTATGTCATCGAATCTCCAACAGTCCTCTACTAGGTGTATACTATCTATGTGATCGTATACATTTATTGACAACTGTGATGTTCAGTGGTACACACGCGTCAAAACAATCATCACGTCACATCTCTAGCCGTTACCATCTACGTGATCATGCACATCCACCGACAACTGTGATGTTCAGTGACACACACATGTCAAAACAATCATCACGTCACAACTCTAGCAGCCTTTCTTCAGATGCATGCACATATCCGCTGTTCTGTGAAAAAAAATCTGTTTTACACGTCTCTAACTACAAGGTGACACGTTGATACAAATCGACAACTCTGAATTGCTTTCATCTCCAGCCGTCCATCTCAGAGTCAGTTTTGTAACGAATGGACACGAGTCGACAAAAATGCATTTATCAATTTTAAACTGCTTTCTATCTTCAACCGTCCTTGTTGAGTTCAGTTTGTGTATAAATACCACCTTGAACCAAACTATTTCTACAAACAAAAACTATATGGAAACCAGTTCTCTTTCTCAATAGGCCCATAGATTTGATCTCCTGTTCACAAGAGATGTAGGAACCTTGGTCGGCTCCCTGCGTCAGCCCCTTGGTTTTCCCGTGATTCACTGCCGCAAGCAAGAAGCATGGCTGACAAGCACGGGTAAAAGCACCGGCGGCCGCATAAACCGGGGCAAAGCAACCCCACCCCGGCAGGGAGACTGGGCACTAGTCCGTTGCGGCGTCGCCCTGCTGCCGGTGAGGGCGGGAGGTCCCCCGTTTTATTATACAGTAGTAACCGCGGCACAGCGGAGAGGAGAGAGAGTGAGAGAGAAGGCGCGGCGCAATCTCTCTCGCAGGCAGAGCCAGAGGCAGCGGCAGGGCAGAGACGGCAGAAGCTGCTCCTGCGTCGCGTGCAGCTTGGGCGGCCCCCTTCTCTTTTGCTCGCCTCTGCCTGCTCCCCTTTCCTTCTCCCACCCCGAGGAGGACGGAGCGGAGGCTGGAGGAGGAGAGAAAAAAAAGAAGAAGAAAAAGCTTTTTTAAAAATCCCACCCCCACCTCGCCTCGCCCGCTGCGACAGCGCATACGCCCACCCCGGCTGCGTATACCGTATGTATCTACGGTGACCTCGGCGAGGTAGGGTTTGGTCTCGTCTCCGGCGGCGGCGGATCTGGCGGCGGCGGCGGGATGGGGAACAAGATTGGCGGGAGGCGGAAGGCTGCGGTGGAGGAGCGGTTCACGCGGCCGCAGGGGCTCTACGGGCTCGACGACATCGACCAGAAGAAGCTGCGCAAGCTGATCCTCGAGGCCAAGCTCGCGCCCTGCTACCCCGGCGCCGACGAGGCCTCCGGGGAGCTCGAGGAGTGCCCCATCTGCTTCCTGGTAACCACGCGCGGGGAGATCTCTTCCCCCATTCCCCCCATCTTTCTCTTTTAGAGTACTCTCGTTCGCGCTCCTCTCTTTCAAATTCCGGCCGCTGCTCCCGCGGGTGACGCGGGATGGAGGGAGCAGCGTTGGCGCGCTGCTGGGTATGGATTGATAGGGCGATTAGCGGTTGCTTTTTGTTGCATTTCCGTTTCTGTTACCAGTAGGACGATGAGTGTACACGTGGTTCTAGGAGGCGTTCTGGAAGCTCTTCGGAACAGAGTTTTAGTACGCTTAGGCACGTTTCTAGGCTGATAGCGCACTTTGTCGACTAGCTCTGAGAATGCAGTAACAGTGGCGTCACATTTCTTTCTCTGTGCGCATATGTTTGTTAGTATCTCCTGCTCTGTTTGTCTATCTGCAATTCTGCATTGTTTGAAACTGCTAGTTCTTAACGTGTTCTAAATCACTCATTAATGGTGCCAGCACATGTTGGTATCTGTTGCTCTGTTAGGACATCGTAGTTGGATATCTACATTGTGCGCATTGTTGTACTACATCACCATAGAAATTGTTGCTGTGCCACATTTGGTGATTTGATCATGATGGTTGTTGAACTTTGTATGTTTCGGCTGGTTGACTGCTACACTAGGAGGTTTTGAATGCCAAGGTGCCAGTGATTTTAATTCGTAGAGGAGCATGGGGTTATGTTATTCTATAATCTGTATGCCTATGTGGTGGTGATGTTGTAACAAACCGAGTGTTGCATGTGCATGGATTGGGTAGTACTTTGGGTCCTTTTTTTTCTTACCCTGAGTATTTTTTGTTTTGGATGGGTTTATTACTTGCAAGAAAGTTTTCTAGCTCCCAAATAATTATCTCTGTACCAATATATTGGGTGCCATTTGGTTCAGAAGCCATCTTGGCTACAAAGAGTTGCTATTTAATTTTGATTCTGCTATTCTGCGTTCATGCTGAAAATGCATGTGGTTCTGTTTCATAGCAATTGAGATAAGTTAACATCTCATTCTGTTGGATACGTTAACTATTGTCATTGATATTCTGGTAGTTCATATCAATCTTATGTAAAAAAACACTTTAAATGCCATTAATTGTGCTTGCATCTACTGATTTACATGGCTATCAGACTCTTTTCAGCGTTAATTCTACTGTTACTGCAATTGTAGTGAATTTGTTCACTAAATTCATGATCACTTGAGGGCTTCGGTCAGTGGTAGTAAAGGATATGTTTGGTTATTTTATTCTTAGAAGCATATTAGCATCCTAGTTTCTGTGTTTTAACTATCAGATAGGTTTCTTGGTGCACTATTTTTTTCCTGAAAACCGTGTTTTCATGTATTACAGAACTATCCAAGTCTCAACCGTTCAAACTGTTGCTCAAAGGGGATATGTACAGGTAATGCATTTATATCACTAATGACTTGGTCATCCATTACCTGCAAATACCCTTACATATCCTATTTGACATGTTTACAGAGTGCTTTCTTCAATTGAAACCAACACATACTGCGCAGCCTACACAGTATCCTTTTTCCTCGTCACGTCTTAATTTCTTATTATTTTTGGTAATCTACTTGCATTGGTAAATGCTAAAAAGAACTTAACCATTGAAGATGCCCGTTCTGCAAAACGCCCAACTATGCGGTGGAGTATCGTGGAGTGAAAACAAAGGAGGAAAGGAGCATAGAGCAGTTTGTAAGTCTTATGTTTGAATGCAATCACCCATAACCTTTCTATCTTTTCAATGTATTCATTATCAGTTCTGGTTATTTCTTTACACTTCAAAATGCATCTTATTTGCTGATTATGACATATGACAGGAGGAACAGAAAGTCATAGAAGCACAGTTGAGGATGCGCCAGCAAGCACTTAAAGATGAAGAGGATAAATTGAAAAGAAAACAGGGTAAAAATGAAGAGGATAAATTGAGAAGAAAACAGAGCAGGAGTTCTTCTCGCAGAACTGTAGCTCCGGCAGCTGAAGTGGAATTTCAAGATATTTGCAGCACATCTTTTTCAGGTTGGCAGTTGTGATTAACAGTAATATCTATAACTTTGTCTAATATTTTACAATCGCCTATTGCCATGTCCTTTGCAGCTCCGTCATATCAGTTTACCGAGCAAGGACCTGAATGCTGTTCATCTGAACCATCGTGCTCTACCCAGGCTAGCATGCGGCCTTTCCATTCTAGGCATAATCGGTAAGATTGTTCTATCCCTTTGATGTTCCATATAAAAACGTTCAAAATTTTTATTGCAACTTGGAATTTGCATGTGTGTAGTCACATTCTATCTTTTATTTTGAGGAAGAGGATGCCCTGACTATTGAGGCGAGATTGACATCTAACAATTTCATCTCTTGGTTTTTTTTTTCTTACAGTGATGATAATGCTGACATGAATTTGGAGGAAATGATGGTTATGGAAGCTATTTGGCGTTCCATTCAGGTGAGAGGACAGGTATTGTTTTCCAATAATATGTACAGTAGATTTGTTAGACCATTAATTTCACAGCTGCGTAAACATAGTCTGACATTTACATAAACAAAATATTACTGAATTAAATTGAAGACATTTTTTTGTTAAAGTAAACATGTTGAAATGGACTGTTTTTGTGGTTCTATGTTCTCTCATGAAAAAAAATATAGTGATGTGTTTCACATGTTATATTTTAAATAACCAAAGGAAGGTCATGCAACTCACATTTGTCCATTGTAATGCTGAGAGGTTCGAGAAATTTAAGCATAGCCATTTTGCTCAGTTAGGTTTTATGAGGCTCTCTCTTCACGTTTATCTTTTTGTAAATTTCCTTGAAAGCACTACAATATCTGTTAACCGAGGCAAAAAGAAAGAAGGAAAGAGCTATCCTATTGAGTGCGCAGAAGAGGAATTATGACATAATGGTTCTATGTGAGCCAAAGTTTAGAGAATTGACAGTGGGGATTTGCAAACATCAGTTACATCACTCTCTGTATTTTGTGCTTGTTCCTGTTTTCTATTAGTTTGCATTCTCTTTTTGTTCAAGAAATGTTATTCAAGATTTGAGTATATTTGTGCTAGCTATTGGGCACCAAATAAGTGCAGTTCAAGCATATATGCATGTCCAAGTGCTAAGGACACCCTGTTCTTTTTTCTTCCCTTTCTGAATAACCTATTTCAGTCATACGAAGATAGAGTAACGGAACAAAAATAGTATTGATTTTGTGTATATAATTGTTCTGTTATAAAACTGTTCCCTCTGGAACTTGCATAAAGTTCCCAGCTATATGCCTAACCGAAATCATTTCTGCATCCATTGATTACTTTGTACACTGGGGTTAGCACAAATTGTGTTTAAGCAAAAGCCCATTTGTAAGCCCTACATAGTAATACAGATTGTTTTATCCATTGACATCAGTACCAATTTTTACAAGAGGTACTGATTAAAAAAAATACTTTTGAGATCTGAAACTGAACTATATCAAGATATACAATTTAGTTCTGTATCACATTGATCGTATATTTACTTCTAATTTAGAACTCATATGATATTAGAGAAATAATCGTCTTCAAATTGTGCATTTTCTTTGTCCAAGAATTGTTATATCGGTTTCTTATTTTATTTTATATTTTAGCAGGAACAAGGAAATCTAGGAAATCCTGTTTGTAGCAGCTACTTTCCGGTGATGGAAGCACCGCCACGTGAAAGGCAAGCATTCCTTCCAGCTCCTCCGCTGGAAATACCTCATCCTGGTGGATACTCCTGCGCGGTTGCGGCTATGGCTGAACATCAGCCACCGAGCATGGATTTCTCTTACATGGCTGGCAGTAGCACATTCCCAGTCTATGACTTGATCCGCCGACCATGCAATATCTCCGGTGGAAGCATGTGTGCTCTGGAGAACAGTTCAGTAGATACCTGGAGCGGGATATCACCAAGTTGCAGCAGAGAATTGGTAAGAGAGGAGGGAGAGTGCTCAACAGACCACTGGTCCGAGGGTGCGGAGGCTGGAACAAGCTATGCAGGATCAGACATCGTGACTGATACAGCAACCATGCAACCATTGCCTTTTCCTGAAAATTTTGCAATGGCTCCAAGTCACTTTCGTCCGGAGAGCATCGAAGAGCAGATGATGTATTCCATGGCAGTTTCCCTAGCAGATGCTCATCATGGCAGGACGCATGCACAAGGGCTGGCATGGATGTAAGTTGTAAAGCTAATTTTGACACCTTCCTGCCCTGCCCCTTGCACTGCTGTTCGACTTGTCCCCCTTGCTTCTGCTTCGTTTTGCCATCGCTTTAGTCATTTTGTTTTCTTTTTCTTTTTTGCATTTGTTGGTTCATGGCTTGATATAGATCCGGCTATAGTCCTCCATTGTCATTCCTTATATGTATGTAAAATGGAATATGTGGAAATAGAAAAGGAAATGGGTCAAAGTTCTTTTGCTGGTATGATGCATATGGTGGTTTCTCACTGAGAAAGCGCCAGTGTGTCACATTTCTTGCAAGTTGCAGGTAATCTTGTTCCTGGGGCTGACAATGCAACGGATATGCCTTGTAACGATTCCCTCGTCCTAAGTATGATGAGATATTTTATGAATCTTGTGTGAGCAACACCAGTTGATGCAGGGATCTCCGTTTGTGTTTCTGTTTTCATCTACTAGGCTCTTTAAGTTGATCGATGGTTTGGCTAATTTCTGAAGCTGATCGACTCATGGATGATTGATCGGGGTTTTTTTTTAGTGTTTGTGTATGAATCCAGAAACTTTCATCTGAAATGCAAAAACACTACTCCATCAGTTGCAGTGACTTGACATGCAGGTTACCCCCTTGTACTACCTTGGAATCTAGAACTGTACTATCTCTGTCCGTCTAGAACTGTACTATTTCTGTCCGTTTCAGCGTTTCAAATTATAAGTCAATTTTTTTTAAATTATAAGTTATTTTTTCTTTTCAATACACTTTTTCTATTTTTTAATACTCTTCTCTCTTTTTTTTATTTTCAGCATATTTTTATATTTTTTAATTTTTTTAATTCTCGTACTTAGCTCGACTTAGAAAATGAGTTATAAATCAGACGGAGGGAGTACTGTTGAAACTGGTACTAGTCGTGCGCTGTTTGCCCACGATTCGTGATTCTGAACCTTGAAGCAGACAAAAGGAGGTTCCCTTCGTTAGGACGGAAGCATCCTGCTGCCGCAGCGCAGTTGTCCATTGCTTGCATCACAGATTTGAGGCTTTTGAGTTGCCAACGTGAACGTTTGAAGCCGGCCAGACTGGGCCGTTGAGTCAAGTAAGATTTTTGAAATGCGTGGTCCGGTTTCTGACCAAATTTGGAGAAAACGACTCCGTTTTTCGAAACTTGCACTAAAGGGCGACCAAGGTTATTCAACGTACAAAAGTATTTGGGCGAGATGAAATCGCACAAGGTGCACTTGAAGTTCTCCTCAGTCTGTTTATATCCGTGCTATGTTTAGTTTACTCCATCCGTTCTAAAATTGTTATCGGTAAAGATTTCAGAACGGTGGGAGTTTTCGTCAGCTTCAAGGCTACCCGCATTTCCTATCCATCCACCGGTGTGACCCTAGAACACGGCGCTTCCCGTGAATGAATCCAACCAAGCGAAAAGGCGTCAAACCCATACCCACATCGCCATCACGCCGCGGCGGAAACTCTTCCCGGCCGGCCAGCGGAGCCGATCGCCTTTCATCAGTTTGCATCTTTCCCGGACGGAGCAACGGCTAAAGCGACGAGGACAAGGGCGGGCGGGCACGCGCTCGCTGTCGATCGTATTCCCGTCCAGCCTGGAACAAGCTGAAACGATGCAGGTTTCAACTAAAAGCGAATTGCTACTTAGATCTTGTAGGTTTGTTGCAGTAGTACTCGGATTGAGGAGTTGGCGCCCTACCGGTGGATGGTTATCAGTCGCATCGACACTGTGCAAAACGAATGGATGGAACGAGTGCAATCCGGCTTGAGAGCTTAAAAGTTTTTTCTTGAGGATGCAGAGCGTGATGGAAAATTTCATATGAGCTTAAGCTTTTCTTGAGGGTGTAGAACGTGATGAAAAATTTCATACGCAGACATTTAGAACAAGCTTAACGAATGAGGTTCTGGAGACTTAGCGTGAAATGATCGTCCGAGGTCAGTCTTTTAGAGTGACTAGCACTGAGCCCGTGCTACGCTATGGCATCAACGCAGACCAAATTACAGCTGAGAGAGTTTAGGACCATGATTTGAACAAGGTTCTCATCATAGACTATATATCACCGTAGTTTTGTTGACTCATAAAATTTTGTTAAGGATATATTTACACACTACTGTGCGTCTTTTTGAGAATCCGTCGACTCACTTGGTTTCTGCTGACAGCTCCAATCAGGAATCATGAAGATATAAGACCATCCGTCTCCTTAAAAAAACGGAGGAACGGCGATCATGTCTCTTTAAAAATTTCCCTGTTGTCCCAGGCTGGTCGCGTTGAAGTATCGCTGTTGTCTACACTCTACAGGTTGCTCGAATCGAATTGAATGAAAGGGGGCCCTCGCAGGGTGGCTCGTGGCTCCTGCACAGGGTCATCGGTTCGCGCCATGGAAGAAGACAACGCGGGAAGACAGCAAGGGTCGGCGGCGGCGGCGGCAGGAAGAAATCTCTCGCTGCTTAATTAGGGCGGGCTAACCTAATCAGGCGCGCATAATGCAGGGGAAATCTTTCCTAGTTACGCCAGTTTGACCCCACTGGCGTCATCCGTGGACCAGGGAGTTTGTAATGCGGTTAATTCCGGTTCAACGAGTCCGCGCTCCGCAGGCCACGGTTTCTGCTACGGGCACATGTACAAGTGCCCCAAACCCAAGGCCGCTGAAAGCTCTCCGTAGTAGTAGTAGTAGTATCATCACCAAGAGGTGGTATCAAGTGATTCTTTTTTACTTAGTAGCAATGCACCAATAGAGATTGCCCCGTTATACAAAACTTACGTACATGGTTCGTTTATATGGATGACAGCGGAGTATTGTCCTCTGCTGCGCTATTTAATCGTGTTATATCATGTTTTGTACGCGGTTGAGGCGATTGAGATGTGGTGATTCATATCAAGCTTTTTTCACATAATACCAGTGCACTTTAGAAATTGGATACCTGAAAAAAATAACACTAGAGATTTTGCTGATGGGTCATGCAACGGTCATGATAGGACCACCGTTCCTCCGTCGACTGTAGAAGCGTTCCTGGTACTAACATTGCTGCCTGTTGGTCGCGCTGGCGTTTTTTCCGAGACAGTAACATCACGGGGATGGATGGGAAGCGGTACGAAAACTGCAATAGTAGTGCCAGGACTACCCCTTGTTTGCATCTTTTTGTTCTTTTGAGGAACCAACATGTGGCGCGCTCCGCCCGGGGCAGAGTCATCACGGCCAGTTTCAGGTACGGCGGGTTTAATTTTCTCCGAGGAACCGGGCGGTGAGAAGGGCTTTTGGAACAAGGAATTTTTTTTCTTTTTCTATGTTTTTTATAATTAAACTGGTTTCAATAAATTTTTGTTATGAAAGATTATGCATTCCAAACAAGCACTAAAACTTTCCTCTTTAATGTTGCGAGAAAGATCCCAAATTTTTCCAGTGTAACTGTATACTCTCTTCGTCTCAAATTATAAGCCAAGTTTTTTAAAATTATAATTATATTTTCTCATTTTCTAATACTTTTCTATCTTTTTTTTATTTCAACATATCTCACTTTTTTTAATCTCTTTAATTTCCGTCCCTGTACCCAGGACGTAGGGAGTACTATTTTGTTTGAGACTTTATCATATTTGTACCTTACCACAAATAATGTATAGGTTGTTCTTATGCTCGTATCAGGCATACTTTATTTTGCTAGTATTTACTTAATAGTATTTAGCTAACTATGGAGCATTATTAAAAATACAAGAATGAGGGGAGTATGTCGGCTCAACCGAATGCACTAATTGTTTGACTGCCTTTTTAGAGGAAACTGAGGTGGTATGAGTGCCACCTGAACATTCCTTTTTATATTTGATCTTGAAATAATTGTTTCCTTTACATTGTCATGAGGAGAAGTAAAGGTGCTAAAATAATCTACTACTCCTACTTAGTACAAAGTAAAGGAGTTATCGTTTTGAGATTTATTTGAAAGTCAATGTTCATCTGCTTAAGGCTCTCTTTGAAACACATATATTATTTTTGTTACTATATTTTTCTTATAAAATTAAACCGATTCAAAATTTCCTATGAGATCTTGCAAAAATCCTACGGTCCAAAGAAACCTAAAAGTTCAAAGATCATGCTTTGTTTTTTTAAAAAGAAGACATGTCACCACCACTTACTTAGCCATCGAGTAGTCACCTTTCGACTAAGTTTAGACGAAAGACCCACCGATTAATTTACAAAACAATCATTAGCAATCCAGATAGTCAAAGCACTGTGAGATTGAAAACCCAACGTAGTAGTATAGTACTAGTACTAGATAAGACTTTGTAGGCGCCACGCTACTAGTTGGACTGTCAACGAGCACCCCATCCTATTCCTTTCTACTTGAGGCAAACCCAAAACCCACGCCTCTTTTCAGGTGGACGGAGAGTCGCATGACCCTTGTACAAGAGACCTGATGATGAAATTGAAACGTGGCGGGGGAGAAAATAAATAAAAATCCCTCCTTTTATCCTGTCCGCGCATCGCCGCATCGACGGTTCCGAGGATTACCAGCGGCATCCGCGGCGGCACGCGCGTTTCCGTTACCTCCTCTTGCAGTCCAAGCCGCAGCCGGCGCCGCAGCAAGTTCACGCGCACGACACACACCCCCGATCGAGCAGAGCAGAGCGCAGAGCAGCGGGCGCAGTGGGCGACGAGCGACTGAGCGCCTCCACCACCAGCCTGGCCGTCCTCGTCCGGCCGCGGGTGCGGGCTGGGACGCCGCCCGTCTCCCGGGTCCCGGCCTCGATCTTCGCGGGAACCACCACCGGGCGAGGCCGCAGCCGGAGATCCGCTCGGCGAGTGGCATTCTCGTGCTCGGTAAACCCTAGACTCGATCGGTCTCGGTTTCCACCTGTTTTCGGTGCGAAAAATCGAATTTTTAGCGGCCCTCGTTGCTGGGTTACCAGTGGAATCGTTCCGTGGGGTTGTTTGCGCATGTCGGTTGGTGCTTGTGGAGCGTTTTTCAGTGGAAGTTTTTTTTTTTCCTTTTGTGGTCTGCTGGGGATCTGGGAGATTTTAGGGTCCTCGGATTAAGATTAGGGCTGTGCGCTGTCTCTGAGATTTCTCGTTTGAGACTAGGGCTGGGCGCTAGATAAGGAAATTTTTATTTTTTCAGATTAGGGCGTAGGGCGGGGGCGCTTTAGGAGAAATTTCTCAAAATCTTTCTCATTTTGAGATTAGAAATGGGTTCTGTGCGAAAAATCTCGTTTTGAACATTGCACGTGCGCTGGTGTTCTTTCCTGTGTTGATTTCCCATTATGTGGTTTGCAGTTGTAATAAGTTTACTGATTTCGTGCTCGGAGTCCCTTTGTGTGAAATATTTCCTCTGTAACCATAGGATGTTATATGTTGTATAAGAGCGCCAAGCTCCCCCAATCACCAGCACACTACAGAAGTGTTTCCTATTATTTTGATCAAATACACATTGCACAAACAAGAAAGAAACCTCTTTGTTGCTCTATCTCGCTCGGGATGCCCCTTCAGGTAACCTTACGCATGATCCATGGGTGAACATTAGATAAGACGCGGTGCTGGTAATGTATTATTTACAGTGCAAGTTCATCTCATATTCCTGGATTAGCATTTTAAGTAGTGGACCGTTTAGAGAAAGGAGTTATGTGCATCAATAGCATAGCTTCCTCTTGGTTTGCAGGCTTAGGCTATAATGAATAGATGGGAGCTTCTTGAGATCATTATATGATATTAAGAAAATATACTAGATGCCCAAGGTATCGGAAAATAGGGCATATTTTCTTCAGCCTGGAGACCCCCCTTACAAAAAAATCTGAGTCAATCTGGATCTGTCTCCTGCCATTCATAGCATGAAGCCCTGGTCATCTGTTGGAAAAACTTAAACATGGCTTACGCCGAAAAATCATTTGGAGCCCTGAGTTTCTTATTTCCATTTATTTCTATTTGGTGATCACTGAATCTGGCTTACCTTGTGTGTTTGCGCTTTCTTGTAGGTTAATTAGCAATTTGGAATGTTTTTAGTTGCTGAACTAGATAACTTCTGGTGCTGGATATCAATATTTTATTAGGGATATGCTCCAAACAGGGGAAGCTGATGTGCCTGTACTCTTTCTGGCCTTTGTTGTACTTCCCGTGGTAGCTTATATTATTCTTGGGAAATGGAATGATGATGTAAGTGAGAAGTCAAGGGCAAGTGTGCTTGCACAGCGTGCTGCAGAAGAAGCCTTTGCAGAGGAAACAATGGCATGCCCAGATGTTATACCACCTGAACCTTCTTTAAGAACTACGCCTTATTGGGGACCTGCACCTTCATTCAGAAAGGAATACCATGAATGTGCTACTTGCCATGCCCCAGCAAAGACTCGCTGTTCCAGATGCAAGTCTGTTAGATACTGGTAAGGTTACTCGTGTTTGGTTTTTTGAAAGAATTATTCTGTTTAGGTGTTTGAATCTTACTTATCATGTGCTGTTTATTGATTAACTTTGTTGAAGTTGTAGGGTCTCGAATGTATCGCCTCATCTACTTGTTTAGTGTTATACGTCATAGTGATACCTTTCCTTGTTCTGTAATTTGTATTAGCACTAATGAATACGATTAAGCTTGCTGAATGATTATACCAAATTTGATCTGATATGCTTATTCGTATTGTTCAATGTGTTAAGTGTGCCTACTAAGCTGCCATTAAGCACCTCATCTACACGATGAATCTAGCACATGATTAGAGCGGAGAACACAAACAAATGCTCTTTCTTGATGACATTTGTTCATGGTCCATGGCTACGGAAAAAAAAACTGTGATTAAGCACTCGCTTCTGCACGCTAAGGCCCTAAGCAGAAGTAGACTACTTTGCCTAGGGGTATAAGCGGTAAGTAAGCAGTGCAAGCGCGTAGATAGAGTTTAGCAACCCATGTGGCATGTGGAAGCGACAGACGGGGCAAGGAAAAAACTCAAAGCAGAAACCACCGCCATCAAATCTGAGTCATGCTGTCACATCAAAGGGGCTGGCTTGCCGCCGCTGCCAAATCAGATGTTGCAACTCTGCAACAATGTTTTCAAATCGCCCAGTCGCCTAGTCATTCAGTGACCAGGCGATTAATCACGATTAATCGATGACCAGGAGGACTAGTCGACCCTAGTCTGTCCTGGTCATCCATATAGTCGTTATGTGAATTTCATCACATATATATCTAGTATATGGTATATGTTATGTACATAATAAAGCAAAAAGAGGGGTAGGAAAGAAAGGCATACCAATTGCTGCAGATCAAGATGCAAGAGCAGCAAGATAATGAGACAAAAGCTTAGGAAAGGAAAAGGAATGCAGGCCAATATGCAAGAGGAGCAAGATAATGGCGACGCAGGGATTCGTTAAATGCCAATGTGGGCCAAGGCACATGCCAGCCCAAGAAGCCCAACAAACCAGCCCGCACAATGGCCTCTTGGTTGTCCTCACACAAATCGGACAATTCGTCACGACTAATCAGTCGGATGACCAACTGATTTATCGACCAAATTGGGTCGGTCCACTTAGTCGTGACAACCAACCAGGCTGACTAATCTCTATTAGTTGGATGACTTGAAAACATTGCTCCGCATTTGAGGATCACCATCCCTTCATCTTGCTGCATGCTGGCGACCCACATCGGTCGAATTTGTCCTTGTGGCCTCGCTTCATTTCGGCAAGAGCTCTATGTATGTGGCGGCGGCTATGCATCTTCAGCTTTGGTCCAGATGTTAGGGCAGCACGAAAGTGGAGTTCGGTTTTTTGGACCAGAGAACCTGAGAAGGAGATGGGCCAAATGGGCCACCAAAACTTGATTCAAGGACATGAGTGATATTTGAGTCTTACTTATCTTGTGATGTTTATTGATTAACTTTGTTAAAGTTGTAGGGTCTCATCTTTTTTTTCTTTTTCATTAAAAAAAAACACTCGAACAGGGGGGCGGGGACACCCCTTATGACATTATTATAAGAGAGGAAAGGGCCACCGAACCATGCCGGTATTGTGTCGGTTGTCCCTAGTCGCATGCGCACACAAATGGGGGTAAGCCAGGTCGGCACTGTGCCGTTGCCGGGAGGTGACCTTTTCTTTCTGGCAACAATTCGGCTTGCAATGCCTGGGTCAAACCTGGGCGGGCGCGGCTGCAACAAACTAACTTGCTGCTGTGCTAGGCACATTCTTATTCTTATTCTTTTGGCTATTCTTTTTCATTTTCATTTCTATTTTCAGAAATTCATTATTACATAATAACTATGAAATACCTAGGCGCGCCTAGGCACGTCTAAGCTCTTGGCGGAGGGTCACTGCTTGCTTAGTGTCTATTTTTTTTCCTGTGACTCCATGGCTTTCATTTTCTTACCATATAGTCTCCATTCTCTTCATTGTGATACAAATACTGCAAATATTATCTTGCCCTGTGCTGAGGATACTTTGTAATGTTGTTTCAAATGTTCCACAGCTCTGGAAAGTGCCAAATAATACACTGGAGGCAAGGGCACAAGAACACATGCCAGCGATGGCATGATAGTGGCGCTGGCAGCTCTGGTGTGGCCACAACTGAGGCATCTGAAAATATGCCATTATTGAGTAACTTAAGTTCCCCTCTTCCAAGTGGTGACATTCACTTGCGCGACATGAACTTTGATACTTTATCAGAGCCATCCTTTCCAACCACTGGTAGCTACAATGTAGATACTGATCCATTTCTAGCAGACAGAAGCACCATGAATAAATTAAATAGCCTTCATATGAGCGAAGATGGTGCCATTGGCATACCTTTTGGAAAGAACAATCACAATGCTGATGAGAAAACCTGGTCTTCTGATATTTTATCTGAAAACGAGGTAGTTTTTGGCTAACTATTACAATACGGTTCTTATTCTTCACCTTACATATTTGTCTTGAATAATTCAATCTCGTACATGATTGCAGGCATCAGGTTCAGAAGCGAAGAGCGGTAATTCTGATGGAACTTATTCTGCCAAAAGTACCTCACAACAATCTAATATTTCTGCTCCTGAAACAAGAAAACGGCCAAAAGCAAGCATCACAGTTTGTGAACCTGATATGGGTGTCTATTTAACCTCTGATATGATCAGTTCTTGTGAGGGGCCATATGCTTCTGCCACTGTACCACTACAAAGGAGTTTCTCATCTGGAAAAACTATTGGGAAAGGAAACATGGTGCATAAGAGGCCTCCATACCCATCAGGTAGGGTGTCTGCATCACAAAAATCACCGGAGGTGTCCACATCACATCAAAATGATGACCACGAGAAGAATACTTGCAACAATAGTGACCAAAGTTAGTAAATAAGTCTTCTGGCCAAAGAGTTATGTTATCTTAAGATGCTCCCTTTTATTTCATATTTTTAACAGTTAGTGATTGTTCAGGATCAACCCAAACATGTGCTCCAACATGCAGCAATCTACAAGGATGCAATGGAGTCGCAAAGATAGGAGCATCCAAGGTTGAAGTTTTGAAGAAGCCCTCAAAATTTCTCAAAACCAGCCTTGTCGGATTGATCAATGATAACAAGAGGAGTAAGGTTAGAAATCATCTACAATGAATATTTATAATTACTTGGCTATTGCTTTAAGAAATAAAGGTTTTATTTCTAAATGGTGTCTCAGGTACTGTTCCCATACGAGGATCTTGTTAAATTTTTTCAATATGAAGTGCGGGGTGTTTCTCCGAGAGGTTTCTTCAATTGTGGAAACAGGTGCTGACTTTTCCTAATTAAGTTTGATACTATAATTTGACTCTTTTCAGTAGAGGAAACTTTCTAATTATGTAAAAAGGTGCAAATTTGTCTCATACCACCAGCTATGGGGACCTAGCGATAGTTCAATACATTTCATTCCTGGTTTGCTCTGTATGTCTTCCCACGGAAAAATAGGCGCTAGGCGCTAAGAGAGCAGTGACCCATCGCCTAGAGCTTAAGCGTGCCTAAGCGTGCTTAGGCGTTTTGCTAAGCGGTGCCATCTTGTATAATTATCCAACAAATATAAGGTTGAAGAGAGAAAAGAATTGAAAAAAGGAACAATGCAGGAGGTGGGCTGCCTTCTGCTGGCCCATTCAGGCCATCTGCCGGCCCATTTACCCCCTCCTCCCACAGTCCCACATTGCCCTAACGAGGGTTTAAAAAACCGCGGTAAACCGCTCGGTTTTCGCGGTTTTCGACCTTACCGCTGCGGTTCGGTTTGAGCGGTTGACCGGTTTTCGTTTTAAAAATTTTAAAAAATTTGAAAATTTGAAAAAAATTTGAAAATTCGAAAACCGGTCAAACCTATCGGTTTACCGCTCAAAACCGATTTGATTTCAAATTCAAAAACGGTAAACTGTAAAAACCGGTCGGTAAACCGTAAAAACCGACTGGTTTTCTCTAAAAAATTTGATTTTCGAATTTTTCCGGTTTTTTCGGTTTACAAAACCGCCAAACCGGTGAACCACGGTTTTCTAAGCCAAAATGGTAAGTTGAACCCTGGCCCTAACTCCACTGGACACCATCGAAGCAGCCATGCAACACCCAGCCGCCACCGGAAAACTGCCAGTTTCTTCCGTTCCTCTCGATCTACTTGCTGTACTGAAAGCTACGAAGAATCTGTGGATCGATGGTCGCCGGCAAGCAGGAAAACAACAAGGAGCCGGCAGTTGCCAACACGCATCAAGGGATGGAAGATTTCGAGCTCGATTCCGGCGCACAGCATGGGATTCCCGCAGCCGGTGGAGCTCCAGGGCGCGCTGAGGAGGATGGCGGGGCTCGCCGGCGGTGAAATCAGTATGCCAAGTCGGTCCCCCTCACTCCGGTCGAGCACCTCGGCGGCTGCAGTGCTTAGGGAGCGCCTTCCCCTCGAAGTGAGGCGGAAGGCCTCCGCTCAGCACTTAGGCACGCTGAAGCGAGCGCGTAGCAGCGCTTTTTTTTTCCAGGATGTCTTCAGAAGTGATTCTTAATAGTGTGTGTAACTGAAGGAATAGCACAAGTATTAGTTTAGAGTTCCAGTGACTTATTCAGCTAAATTTGCAATAATGTACATTTTCATTCCCCTATTTTAACTAAGCACTTACTTGATTACTGACCATTTTTCATTATTTAGGATTTACTTGGCTAACCAGCAATTTGTGGTGATTATCCTTGTTTTGTAGCTGCTATGCCAATGCTGTTCTACAATGTCTCATGGGTACAAAGCCTCTGATGATCTACCTGCTTCTGAGATTGCATTCTAAAGACTGTAATCACTAAAATCTCAAACAATCTTTTTCCCTTCATTGACATCTGTGTACTTTGTGTTTCAATTCTCTTTGACTTCGTTTGCTGTCTTCTTTTAGGTTGCTCAAAGAGTTGGTGTCTTATGTGTGAACTTGAGCAATATGCTTCATCTCTACGTGAAAGTGGTGGACCTTTATCTCCAAATAGAATTCTATCCAATTTGAGGAATATTGGATGTCGTTTGGGTGGTGGAACTCAAGAAGATGCGCATGAGTTTTTAAGGCATCATAACTCTTAACTACTATTTTTACTTCTAGTATTTTGTGTTTCTGTTTTTTTCTTACTGTAAGGATTAAAAACTTGACCTGCCGGGGGGGGGGGGGGGGGTTTTAA
>BCLF01000174.1:123697-169546 GCA_001602275.1 Zoysia japonica | reverse complement strand
GGGGGGGGCATGCTTAGGTAAAGCCAACGTAAGAGTTACAGTATATGCTTACTCCAAGTCATGCTCTTGGCTCCGGTGGTTATTTCCAAGCCATAGAATGCCGTGGCGCTGACGCGGTCGCCACCCAGATCGCTCAACAAGGTGGAGCTAGAGGGGAGGGAAGGACTGTTTGCCTGGCAGATTTTTTGTGTTCAGTGTGTGTTACTGGCGAGTAATTTCAGATGCCTTATATAGTTATGTACTCCTAATTGTGCTCATTTCAGAGGCACTAAAAAAGATGCATTCTGAAGTGCCTTCGTGAAGAACTGGCAATCGCTAGGCGAGACCTTGAATTGAGCCAAGCCATGCATGTTGCCGAAGCAGGGCCGTGCCGGGCTGAAAGTCCCCTGAAAGAGCGATCTCGTTTAGGCCCTGGCCCGGATGGATGGATGCTACCAAGCGTTGCAATGCTGGCTGCAGAGAAGCGAAGGGCCGAGGACTGGCGTTGTAGATTTGTTCGGCGCAGCAACGTCCTCAAGTGCGGCGGCGGTCGTCGAGCGGCGGAAGCCTGCGCTGGATCATCCGGCCACCGCGCTCTTGCTTCTCCTGTCTTGTTCTTTCGCGGGACGTCACAGAGGTAGCGATAAACTCCAGCCTTGAGGTCCAGGGGCAATGATCTGCATGCTACAGTGTATTCTAGTATTATATCTTTGAGGAACCATGGCTGACCAAAGTGACCGTCCTCTTTATTATACCTGCTCCTAGTTCCTACGCGCCCAACTTGGAGCTGCCAAGCAAAGTATACTCCTATTTATTTACTTCAAGAAGAAAACTTGGTGCTGCCAAGTTTCATCCCCTACACTTGAAAACTAACTAGGCACCATGTATATTTTATTAATGGGTACGGTTTTTTTCTTAGCAGGTTACTAGGTACGTTTATCGGCACCATATTGGACCACAAATCAACCGCGTGGCTCTCAGCTCCATCCTCAAGTGGACAGACCACGCCGCGGTGCCATCGATCCATGGTGGTGGACCAGTACTCTTGACACATGCCGCAGCCTTCGCTCATCAGCCCTCCATCTCCATACGCCCATGCGGCACCAACCAACTTGAAGCCATGGTAGGGTGGTGGACCCGCCGATCAAGCACCACCCTATATACCGGCCTACCCCTGGAGGGATTTCATGGTCGGGCTCACAAAATATGCCGTTGCTGTGGGTACTAGGCGGCCACTGGGCGGCGGTGGGATCTTCAAGGAGAGAGAGAGTCCGCATCGTCGTCGTCGTCATCCTCATCGATCATCGAAGTCTCTAGCATGTCGCCGTGGGAACGGAAGCGATTCCGGCATTGATGCTGTCTTGCTCTGCAAAGGTTGATGATTGATGGATGGAGAGAAATTATTTTTGGCCGACCTTATTAATTAGCTGTACCGAATGCTCTTTAATAAAATGATGCTAGATCTTCTTACGCATTTGAGAAAAAAAAAAGTGTACCGAATGCATGCAACTAGACAGCAAGGTTGAAGGTTCCCCGATCGATCGATCGATTGCCCAACCGATCATTTTCGCTGAAGAATTGATTGAAGGAATAAAGCCGCGCGCACAGCATGGTTTGGAGGAATATATTCTGTTTCCAGGTCAAAGTGATACTTTACTACATCATCTTCAAAATAGTTTTGTACTACTGGTTTCTTAAAAACAATAAATTGTGTATTATAGATTACTAGTACGTACTATTAACACCACAGCGCAATGCAACACTTGTTTACGCGCGCATGCATGCAGGAGAAGATTCTTCATTCAGAAGGCCGGCCGGTGATTTTGTTGGGTAAGTCAAATGACTGAGATGGGATGAGCGCGACTCCGCAGGATTGCCACCTTTGCCAAGTAATCCCTCTTGTCCATAAAAAAATTATTTTTTTTTTACTTTCAGCCTTTGATTACTCGTTTTATTAAAAAATTTTTGTGAAAATATAATTTATTTTATTGTGAATTATTTTATTATTAGAAATACTTATAAACATGATTTATTTGTTTTTATATTTACAAATTTTTTTAATAAAATAGGTGATCAAATATAGTTTCTAAAAGTTAAAAAATAATTTTTTTATTTTAAAAGTTAAAAAATAATTTTTTTTATGAGACGGAGTTACTACCGGGTCGACCGCATACCAAAAAGCTTCGGTTCTCATTCCGGCCCCGAGCTATCTAATCTGCAGATCGATCAGGTCGCTGATCGATTGAAATTGTTTGCTGGGCGTTGACCACATCTTTAGCACGCTTAAGGATGCTTTTTAACTGCGGATTATATCACAATCCAAGAGACGAGAAAGAAAGAAGAAGAAAAGATCTCCAAACTTTTAACTGCGGTTCTGGTCCATCTGTTGTTTGGCCTTTTCAGTCACGTGCTCCAATTTGGCATCTGTAGATTATCTGTGGCCAATAAACTTCGTCATTTGACGTGTGGCACCACATACACGAATGTTGTAGCCTGTGACGATGAAACGCTAGTAGTAATCATTTAGTTTTAGACATTGATCGTCACACGAAGGTACACACCGGAGCATAACGAATCGACATACTTTCTCTGTTCAAAAAAAATATTTTTAAATTTAGTTAAAATCAAACTTTTATCACTTTGACCATCAATAATGAAGAATTAATGATATTTTATCGTATAAAATTAATTTTTTAAATTTTATCATGAAATAAACTTTTATAAAAATATATTTTTATATTACAAATTACGTAATTTTTAATATATTATTAAGTAAAAGTTAAAAAAATTTGACTTTATCTATATAAAAAATATTTATATTTTAAAATGGAGGTAGTCATGCCCCAACTCTGCCCAACGGAACGATGGCCATGCTGCAGCGTCATAATTTTGTTATATATCTGATCGCGTGCAGTATATGAAATCGTCGAAAAATAAATTTCTGTCCATCAGCCAACAAATATCCACGGCGAAAAAAGACCCACACCCCCTGCCAAACCATAGCGGTCGGTCAGCCTCACCCACCTAATCGGAGCTCCAGTTCCAACGCCAGTCCGGCCTTGGCATCAGAATTCCAGGGCCATCTCCTCTGATCTTCCGTTCGAAGATGCAGGGGAAGAAGCGTGCTTGCCATGCCATGCCATGCAGCGGGGCTCGCAGCCAACGAGTCAAAGACGTTGCCGGCACAGCCGCGCTGCCTAAACTTATGTAGTCTTTATCTTTAATATTAATTTTGACTATTTATTTTATTTAAAATATTAGTTCGAACGTGTCAAATTTTAAGTTGTGATTCAAAAAACTCTAATGATAAATCAAAATACTACAAAATATATGATGTTTATCAAATATCAATTTAAAAACAAAGTGAATACATGTTTGGTTGCGGTATGGATCCGTCCATGTACACACCAAACTATTCTGGATAGACCACATCCGCACTTTTGGATTTTTTTTTATATTATACCAACTCGTTGAGGATAGGCTCATCCATATTATCTGAATATTTCAATCATATGCCGTAGCTATATGCAAAATTATAGGAGCTATTCAATCTCAGGCACTCTTCTCCGTGGGTGACCATGCACTGAGCGTTTCAAAATTCTTGATGCAACCCCATACTGTCCCTTCCCTACAAAAATTGAAATTGTCATAGCTTGGTGCATGCATCCTTCGCAACTACTCGTACTAGGCTTTTCCTTAAAAGGTCATAGTACACTTCATTTTGGTAGAGAATAATTGGACGCCTAAACCTTGAATTAGGACACCAAGGCAGCAAGCCCATAGATACATGGTTGACAAGAGGTGATTGATTTATGAAACAATGTGGACTGACTGTAACAATGAACTATTTTCTGGAATAATGTATCAATGTAGTGAACATTCATGTGCCATCGTGTAATATGAACATTTTTTTATGTCAAAATATGTCGATTTACGAATAATGCTTTGCTGAGAAGAATCCAAGTGTTACTTTTCCCGTCGCAGATAGACACGAAACAACGAGGCAACATGGCTGCAAATGCTGAAGGTGGAGTCAAGTGGCCAAACGTCATATCAAGTTTTATGCTTACCTACTTATCTCAGCTTGTGATAGATGACACTAAAACAAGGCTACAAACAGTGAAAAAAGTTCCTGCGTTGCGAAGGAGGCCTAAAACTTCTATAGATTTAGGCAAGTTCATCTTAATGCCTGTGCCACCATCACAAAAAGTGAAAAAAGATCTATGCAGAGATTGAGAAGCTAAAAAAAACTTGAGAGTTATGAAGTAATCATTCATTGCGTGAGATTGTTGAAAATATTTCAACTGCCATAACAAACCTGACGAAGATTGTTGCTTCAGACGATGACATTGCTGAATGGTTTTATGAAGAATTAATGAGTTCTCCTGGATTTGAAGCGGCACGTCTTAATCACTATTATCTTCATTTTTTTTTTGTTGAATTCCCACAGGAAGCAAGGTTCAGTTGAGCCTATGAAGCAATGCTAAATGGATTGTCGATACGTCAGGGAACACCTTTCTGATGTTACCCTGGTGTTGACCCTAATAAGTACCAGCAACACGTGTTTGCCTATTATTAACCACTGTAATTTGATTATCCCCCCACGAAGATTTTATCGATCTTTATAGTTCAACTCTATGAAGCCACTTTTCAGAAAATCAAATTCTCATCACAATAAATAAAATATTGTGATTCTCCTTATTTTCATCAATAAGCAGCTTATAAGTAGAAACAAATATGACCATAGTTTATGAAAATTTCGTATAGAGTACTCCTCCGTGCCATAGTAAATGACGGTTATGACTTTTTGAAATTGATATTTAACCATTCGTCTTATTCAAAATTTTTGTAAAAAATCAAAAACTAACAAATCAAACTTAAAGTATTTGTAATAATAAATTATTTCACAATAAAATAAATAATATTTTTATAAATTTTTTAAATAATATGAGTGCTCAAAGGTGGATGTATGAAAAATTTAAAAAGACAGTTATTTTGAGAGAGAGAGAGAGTACCAAACAAACTTAAATCATCGGATCTAAGATCATCGCACTGGTAAACCATCTCTCTTTTTTTTCCGGAGGGCACTGCTACACCATCCCCCGATGGAGCTGATTCGGCATCCAAAAATTCTATACACCATCCCGTTATCCGCACAAGATCCGGGCCTCGCCGTGGACCGAGCCTTGCGCGGCGCATGCCGTCTTGTCGCTCACCGTCCCCGTCGCCGGCGGGCCCCACCGGCCGGTGACGTGTCACGCCCGTGCCTCTCTGACCGGCGCTCGCGCGTCCCGATTCTCCCTCCTCTCTCAACTACCCTCTCCCTCTCGCGCTCCCTCCTCCCTTTCATTTCCTCCCACTCGTGTTCCCAAAACCATTTTTATATTTCTCCTGCAATATAAAATCTATAATAAAAAGGAAATATAATCTCAGTGTCTACACTGGAATCTTTCTCTCCGTCATGCATGCATTGAAAAGTTCTTGGGCGGCCAAGATTACTGAGCCTAATAAAAACTGCATTTTTGTGCCGTGTTTATAAGCAACCCTCCTCCAGAAAGCGATCGCTCGTGGCGTTTCTACCTCCTCTCTCCGTCGTCCTCCTCTCCTTCCTTACTGTTCCTTATCTCTCTCTCTCTCTCTCTCTCTCGCAGCTGCAACAACGACACTGCTAACCCACACCAAACACCAACCCGGAAGGAGGAAAAAAGGAGGAATTTTGATCCGTATTATAGTGTGATCTCTCCTCGTTGCGCGAGGCAATAATGGTGGCCGTGGAGGCTACGGCGGCGGCGGCGGTGGCGGCGGCGGAGGGCCCGATCGGCGCGGAGGCCGACGCGGCCGTGGCGCTGCAGCCGGAGGCCAAGGTGGAGGCGAAGGAGGCGGGGGAGGAGGAGGAGAGGGAGTACAAGAGCGACATGAGGAAGCTGGAGGAGCTCATGTCCAAGCTCAACCCTTCCGCGGAGGAGTTCGTGCCGTTGTCGCGCCGCGCGGCGGCGGCGGTGTCGCCGCCTGCGGTCAAGGCGGCAGGGGGAGGAGGAGGAGGAGGAGGCGCCCTCTCCGCCGACGCGCCGGTGTTCGTGTCAGCCGCCGAGTACTTCGGCGCCAACCTCCCGACGGGCGGCGGCGGCGGCGGGGGCAGGGACTCCAGCAGCGACGGATCCAGCAACGGCGGCGGCCACCCGCTGCATCGCCGGGTCGGTGAGCTATGAGTTTTTGGATTCTTTGTTACGGTTCTGTGATGCCTGCTACGCGGTTCGATTTGACGGGGTTTGGTCTTGGTTTGACTTTTCGCCGGATGATTAGGTGTTCTGCGATCGCCTGTGCTCATGGGGTTTTAGGCGATATTGATCGCCTTGTTTTCCGCAAGCCTCTTTGCCCCTTGTCCTTGGTCCGCTGAAATGTCTTCACAAGCCTCTCTGTCCCTTCTTTTATTGTAATCTTTCAAATAATTCACATGATCATCTTAGATCATTTTGGTCGCTTTGATTTGTTAAGAAATGATGGATCGGTGCTTTCTGGCGACTGCCAGGAATTAGATTCGTGGATCAGTGTGATTGCGATGTGGGTCACTATGACTATAATGTCTACAACTGAGTTTATGGACCTCCATTTCCCTAGTATTAAAATTCAAGAATGAAATATTATGCCCTTGATAATTGTGTGTGCATCTGTTTGTTATGGACTTATGGTGATATGATGAGAAATTGACCGTGACCTCACGATAACAGCGAAGGAATAGCTTCAACCAAGGGAGGCGGAGGATGGGGGGCCGATCGCGACATGCTGATAGGGAGGATAGTGTGCGGCGGACCGTTTATGTCTCTGACATTGATCAGCATGTGAGCACACTGAACACAGCGATTGGAATTGCTTTTCTTTTGTCATGTCATTCAATTTTCTTCTTGTTGCTCTGCAGGTGACTGAACAGAAGCTTGCTGAAGTGTTTTCAACCTGTGGACAGGTAAGTTCTATGATTCTTGAGGAAATGTGATGGCAAGTCATTCTTCTCATAGTGATATCATCGCTGATTACATCACCTTGGTGGCCTTCTCACTTTGAGATCTCATAATAGGACAATTTAGGTGGTAATATACCATGACTGTATTGTTCTTTCTGTACCGGCAGGTTGTTGATTGCCGTATCTGTGGTGATCCACATTCGATCCTGCGCTTTGCCTTCATCGAATTTGCTGATGATGGTAGCACCTTCGTGACATTATACTTTTCATTTGCTGTTTTGGGCATAAACTAACAGCAATGGCCAAATTCTTGTTTATCTGTAGCTGGAGCTAGAACTGCCCTGACACTTGGGGGAACAATGCTTGGTTTCTATCCTGTTAGAGTGTTACCCTCCAAAACAGCGATTCTACCTGTGAACCCCAAATTTCTCCCTCGTGTAAGTTCACGATGATATTACATACCTTTATTTTGATTAGATATTATGCACCCTGTTTTTCTTCGCATGCCAAATATGTCCACTAATGTTGACTCTAATGCCTGTACAGACAGAAGATGAGAAAGAAATGGTCTCTAGAACTGTATATTGTACTAACATAGATAAGGAGGTATGTGAGCCTATTTCTTTCGCTGCACGTGTGGCTAATAGCATCATTGAACATTTAAAAGGAGATATGATTAGTCCACATAATATCAATTCTGTATAACTAGAATGCAAATTCTCACCTTGATTTTTAGAACACCCGATATCTACACCCCCCTTCAAATGTATCATATTTTGAGATGTTGCAGGGTGACTGACCACACCAATTCTTTTGTCCATTTCTATTGCATCGTTCATTCTACTTCCTACTATTCTTTTCCTTGTTGTTATGTAACACAACTAACCTAAGTGAACTCCAGTTAAGAGCTGAATAAACAACAATGGATGGGAAATGATGTTTGTCTTTTTGAAATGATATTATCCATAATCTGCTTAAAAATTGCATTCTGTTGGCAAAGGATACTTTGCAAAAACTCGGTAAATCATTTGTTACTTCTCATCGTGGCTAGACTAGTGATTGCTGATCTTTGTGTTTACTTGTGGTTGTGATTATTAATGCGAAACCAGGGACATAAATAATTATTGCCGAAGACAAAATAGTTTGAAAACACTATGTCTGTTAATGCTATATGCTTTTCTTATTGTCTAGGTTACAGAGGATGATGTGAAATTTTTCTTTCAACGTGTATGTGGGAAGGTACGCCACAAAGCTGCTGGTACCAGTATTTATTTCCACTTTATTTCTATTTTTTTCTCATATAGGTAGCACCTTTTTTCCCTATGTAGGTTTCTCGACTCAGGCTCCTTGGTGACTATGTACACTCCACATGCATTGCTTTTGTTGAGTTTGCTCAAGTAAGTAAAATTAGTTTATTCACTGCTATACTTGATATCATGCAGATTTTAGATTTCTCATTTGTCATACTGGATAAATCAGAGACAATACCTATTGAAATGGAAAATTGAAAGATATTTCAGATTAAAGATATTCGACCATACTCTAGTCAAATATATCTGTTGTGTCTTTACTTTAAATTTGACTACTTTCTTTTAGTCCTCGTTTACTATTCTTTATAGCTTTTCTTTCATTAGAATTCTCTTTCCCCTTGATTTTGTTCACACCATTGTTTCTGTTCACTTTGAAAAATAATCTATTCAGAGGCTTTCCTGAATTAGAATCTTTACCGTTAATGCTATGTTCTACTAGTAATGGAACCCATAAAACATCCAGATCTAGCAATACTCAAGCCTGCAAACTGATCGAATCAAGACTATGACTGTACTCAATTCTTACTTATTTGTGTTTCTTAATTACATTTTCTATTTCAGTCTTCCTCTTCCTTTTTATGCCATATCTTTTCTTAGGTAGCTTAATCTTCTTGGCAATGTTCTGGAATACCAGGAATCTGTTTCGAAGCCTTATCCTCTCACTTTGTACGATATTATTTCTTGTAACGTGGTAACTGGGAGGAATGTTTTTAGAAACAACACTTTTCTTTAATTTAAATTTGTCACTGCCAAAATCGTTGCAATCAAACACTTTTCCAAAGTCCAGTAAAACTAACTTACGGTGTCTAAGACATGCTTTTATTGTACGTCACTATCCTACTTATAGCATCTAGGTAGAAACTGATGACTGGCTGTATCTGTTCCATTCTGGTCCCTTCCTTTTTATATAAACGGTCATATTGATAGATAATTAAGAAAATTGCTATGCATGATCTTGTACTTATGCACACTCCCCCATGATGTTTGCTTTGCAGGCAGAAAGTGCCATTCTAGCCCTGAACTTCAGTGGCATGATCCTTGGCTCGCTCCCCATCAGGTAAAAATCCCAGTCCCATATGTGGAGTTCCTGTACATGCATCATCATGATACTGATACCTAACCCAATGATCATCCATGATTGCGCAGGGTGAGCCCTTCCAAGACCCCAGTCCGTCCGCGGTCCCCTCGCGTGATGTCCAACTGAGCTGAGCAAGTCCCGCACATGAGGCTGCCACCAACGGCAGACCATCCCAGGCAGAGCTTCTTCTAGTCGTCGTGATCGCCGTAGAACTCTTCGCTTTGCGGATCAGTACCATCGTTTTCCGGGCGTGTCCCAGAGTACCTAGTCATATCGTAGAGAAGCCAATTTGCTGCTGCTGCTGCTGATGATGTCCTATCTGAGACCCCATGCATGACTACGTGGGAAGCACCGTTTTCGTTTCTTTAGCTCCATGTCCTGTTAATTATGGATGGATTCTTCTTATAACAGCCTTTCCAGGCATCGGAACAATAATGCCTATGCCGTTTCTTCTGTCTCCTGTGTGATGTTTGTTCAGTTCTTACGATGCTTTCGCATTGTTCTGATCTTTCCCAGCCTACTGCTGATGCTGTTTCAGATGGAAATGCAGTACTGCTGATGTTATAGAATTCAAACGCATTCAGTTTTGCTGCATGTAACTCCTCTATTAGTCAAGAGCCCGGCGGTGGAGACGTGGATGTATGCGTTTACCTACTATGTTGCTGTAGCCGAGTCTCTAACCATTTGGAGCATGTAAGAGTATTTGACTGCAACTTCAAGGCTCCTGCCGCCAGGTTGCAACGGCGGTTGGCTCCTGGCGGCGTGCGGATCAGAGGGTCACAGCCATGTTCCTGGTCCCACGTGGCAGTGCGGGAGGACCCCGATTCTGGAAAACGGTTGGAATTGGGGGCATATGAGCGTAACTGCGTAAGATGTCATCTCGGTGCGGCGACGCCGGACGCAACTTGGAAACAGCACGGCGGCGCCGACTCTGGCAGAGCGGCGAGCGGCAGTAGCAACCATTGCGGTGCCGCTACCAACCCGCACGGCCGCACCACGGCGGCAACGACTAGACGACTTGCTTGTCCAGTTATGGTGCCGTGTATTTTCTGACACCAGATCAAAGGGTTACGTGAGCAGCGTCGTTTTCTTGACCAAACCGTGGGTTCTGGGAATGGAGTCGACAGCAGCGGAGCAGCCGTCTGGGACTCCACCACCACCAGCTTGTACTTGGAGGCGAGTGTGAGCGAGGGCCTAGAACCGTCGCACTCGCAGAGGGTCACAATTTGCTCAAAGTAGGACGAGCTTAAGTCAGCTCTTAGCAACAAAGACAAGTCTTATTATTAAACGAAACAGAGTTCATGGTTCGAGATCTATCTTATTTCAGACGAGGCTTCGACAGCCAATTTCCTCTCGACATTTACATCAAGCACACAAACAAAAGACTGGGAGTTCGAATTAAAAGTTGCTCCAGAATCCACTAGCGCCGCTGAAATTTTAGTTGCCTCCACGTATGCACCGTCTGACGGGAGAAGGTTATTTATACACCGGGAGAAACCAAGAAGCGGGGCCCGGCCTACCCCGTGTTCTGCATGCCGGCGGCGATACCCTTCATGGTGAGGATGAGCGTGTCCTCCAGCCCTGGCGCGTACTCGCTCCCGGTGTTGAGCTGCACCAGCTCGGCCGGCTGCTTCTCGTCCGTGAACTCCTTCGACAGCGCCGGCTGAGGGCTCACCTGGAAGTTGGGGTCGCGGATCCGCTTCAAGGTGTAGGCCTGGCACACGTTCAACGTGGTGATGTAGGACTCACGCAGCCGCAGACGTTGCTTCAGATAAGGATCGCCTTCGAGGACGTCCTTGTGACCGGCAACCTGCCAAGAATTACAAGTGTTTAGCATCATGTCAACAACACCACCTACTGTACTAGATACACCAACACGTATGAATATAAAGATAAAAATAGCTTAAATGCATGCAATGTTGAATATTGAATTGCAAACTATAAGAACACAATACCTGAAGGAGTAGCTCTTTTGTCTCCTCATAATTTTCCCTCAACTTCTCTCCAAAGGGCTGCAATTCGTCAGTCACAAGCAATTTGTCATACACAGCAGCAATTCCTGGGTCTCCCTTTGCGAAAACCATCTCAAGCAAGTCAAGAGTGACCCTGAAGAATGGCCACTCATTGTACATTTCTTTTAAAGTGTGAACATTCCTGATGTCCTTCTGCATTATATGCTTGATTGCTGCTCCAAATCCAAGCCAAACAGGTAGATGAAACCTTGTTTGAGTCCAAGCAAAGATCCATGGAATAGCACGAAGCGATTCTATTCCCCCACTAGGCTTCCTCTTTGACGGCCGGCTACCAATATTCATCCTACCATATTCAGTCTCAGGTGTAGCCTAAAAGACATATGGTCATGTTCGGTGTTATAAGCATCATATCATAAGTTCAGATACTTGTATACCGACTTCAAGAACTAGCGCAACAGAAGGCACAATTACTAAAAGAAACACAAACTTTTTCGAGCAAAAAGAAACACAAATTAAATCATAAAATGTCCTTTCAAAGTACTGATTATAGATAGCTTAACAGAAGGCAACATTATTTAAGTGCATCCTTTTAGGTACATGTTAGTTTGTTTAGCAGCTTTGAAACAAATAAAATATCAACCTCGTGCAATTGCAAAGTGGCTTATCAGAAATACTGGATAAGAAAACGTACTGATCTGAAGTATTCAACAAAGCGTGGTTCTTGGAAGACGATTGATCGATATTCTTTAGTTGCCACAACAGCCATTTCATCCATCAGAGCACGCCATTCAGGCTTGGGGGAAATTGGGGGATGCATGCCATGCTCAAGAGTAGCTGCAGTGTAGCGTTGCAGAGTTCTAAAGCACAAGAGCTCCTCTCCAAAGGAGTGCTCAATAACCTCACCTTGAACTGTCACACGAAGTGATCCATGTATGGTGTCTGGTGGCTGTGACAGTATGGCCAGATGAGTTGGACCACCACCTCTGCCAACGGTTCCACCTCTTCCATGAAACATTGTCAACTTTACTCCATAATGCTTTGCCACCTTGATGAGCTCCTCTTGTGCTTTATACATTTGCCACGCTGCAGATAGACGTCCAGCATCTTTGCCAGAGTCTGAGTATCCAATCATGACCTCCTGCTTGCCATTAATCCTATTCATGTACCAGTCAATTGAAAAGAGTCGTGCTACAGCTGCTGGAGCTGCTTCAAGATCTGCAAGTTTCTCAAAGAGTGGGACAACTCTCAGTGGCTGTTTTACATGGCACTCCCGCTGTAAAAGCTCAACAGCAAGCACATCAGATGGGGCAGTTGCCATTGAGATGATGTATGCGCCAAAGCAGTCCGCTGGTAGCTCTGCAAGGACATGAAATGTGCCCAAAACGTCAGCAACCTCTTCAGTCTGAGGAAGATCAGAACCAAACAATGGACGTTTGCCCCTCAGTTCAGACAACAGCCACTCCTGGCGTTTTTCCTCAGACCATTCAGCATAGGATCCGATTCCAAGATGTGTAGTTATAGCATCAAGGACATCAGTGTGCCGGTCAGATTCCTGCCTGATATCAAGTTTAACAAGAGCAAGCCCGAAAGTTGATACTTGACGCAAGAAATCAAGGAGACTTCCGTCAGCTATAGGTTTGTCACCACAAGCACATAGTGATCTATAACAGAGCTCAAGAGGTTCCAGAAACTGCAAAATAAAGGGTGATAATAGATTACTATCAGATGTTATAAATCACTATTTACATATCTTATTACTATCAGGTCATAATTAGAAGGCAAACCTGTTCAACATTAGTAAAAGTTGCCTCCTCTGGAATATCAGAAATCCCAGTTGTCAACAAATGACGAGAACGTTCACGTGTATTGTACAATTTGTCCCTCACATCAGCAAGTATTACACGATAAGGTTCGTTTGGAGGAACTTGCTTCCAGAATTCTGAAGAATAACATTCAATTAGCAATAGGCAAATGCAGCAAGCAAACAGTCATAAGGAGGAGTCAAATGTAAATCAAAGATATAAGACACTGTGAATGGTCTTGAGTCCAATATGTTGATTAAAACAAATAAACATACTAAGGGAAATAATTGGCATGATAGTGATGTCACACATCTGTAGTCCACGAGATTGATGATTTTAAAGAGATTCTTCTGTCTCTTCTAGCTTTGATACTGATATGATCTTAAACTGAATTTTTTCCCTGCAAATTTAAAATTGCTGATTTGACCTAACTTCTAGCATATGCAATTTCTAAATAACCTAAAGAACTTGAACTTGGTGATGTTTCAAATATATATTAATTATATAAGCAGCAACTAACACGGACATTTTTAGTGCAAAAATCAACAAACAATATTCATGTAGTAGTATAACTGTAAAAACATTTTAGAATAAACATTTTGTGCATTATAAAAAAATTACAGTTCTCGTACCTATATAGTGCTTTGCAGCTTTCCTTGAGGAGCGATGTAATTCATCAGCACGAACGCGAAGTTCCTCACTGCAGCGCCACATAGATAGCTACAAAAGCATGTTACGAGTTAGCACAAGGAAACAGATATGGCATAAGAATGCATTTACGGGTAGTAATTTTTCTTTACCTCGAACATCAGATCTTCTATCTGGGAGAAGTACAAGTTAGCAGCCATCATTCTTGCCAATAAGCACACATCCCGTGTAACCTCTGGGGTAACTCTTGGATTACCTAAACAAGATTTTGGAAAAGTTCTTCAACATTTTATCTACTGCCAGTAAGGAGGAAGGAAATTTCTACCCAAAATATAATTCAACATCTGATATATATTCCATTCAGTTTTAAAATATTGACACCATTGACTTCTAACATCAAATTTAATCATTTATCTTATTCAAAAAAGTATGATAAATATAATATATTTTGTTACAATTTGCTTTATTGTTAGTGGTATTTGAAACATGCCTAATAATTTTACACATTTCAACAAATTTTTTTAATAAGAGAGATGGTCAAAGTTGATGTTAGAAGTCAACGGTGTCAATATTTTAAAATTGAGTATTTTACAAGTGCAAGAGGTGTCTTCGAAATCGTAAATAGTCAATTAATATGAGAATCGATGTCCAAATGGCACAGTTAGAGGCTCAAATAAAAATTGTCACACAGTTGAAAGATTTATAGAAGTATTTTCATGTTCTCTAAAAATAAAATCAACAAAGTATTATTACTTTTAAAAGACAAACATTTTAATGTGGCATATGAAATGAGAAAGTACCATCACGGTCACCACCCATCCAAGAAGAGAATTGGATGAGAGGAGCATTGTAAGGGAGACGCTCATTTATCCCAATATTTTTCAGAGCAGTGTCAATACGGCGCAAGAATTTCGGCACACCCTTCCATATAGTTTCATGGAAGTAACTCATTCCAGCACGCATTTCATCTTGAGGAGTTGGAGGAGTTCTGCGGATTTCATCAGTTCTAAAAGCAGCCTGAATCTGTTGCAACAGACAGATCAATAAAATTATGTTCAGAATGGAATTGTAGTAGCTTGTAAAAGAGGTCATCCATTTAGAATCTCAGATATTAGCAGATTATGTGAAAATAACATGAATTTGGATTTCAATGCAATTTCTTGACTGAAAATGGATACATGAAAAGAATTAGAGCTTGTTTGTCGACTATATCAGTATACTAGAAAATGTTCTTATTTTGAGTTTAGGAAAGTTTATCTCCATAACATTGAAAAGAAGGAACATAATGTCATCATAAAGTAGTGACTAATGAATAGCGGTTAATACTTAATACACACAAGAATCAATCATAAGCTTATGAATGCAGATAGCACTCTCCAGATCTGACTAATGGTTAATAGCCTGATACATAAGTGATTAATGTAGGAGACTGCAATCGTACCTCGCAGCAAACTTACAGCAAAAATTAAAATGCTCTTCAACATACTGAGTTCACAAGTTTGATATCTAGTTCTAATAGCAATAACATGTGCAGAAGGGTCTATTAGGACAAACAGGCATTTTACCCAGTGAAGATTTCAACTTTTGCAAAAAACCAGCCTTCAGATAGTGGCCCCATTAAATTAATCTGCATCGAGCATAGCTTTTCATTTTCAAGGTAAGGTTTCAACCTCTTGCATATTTTTGAACATTTTCTTCCAGTTCAACTACTGTTCAAGGTAGTACTGTAATATCAAAAGAGTGGCATTCGGAGACAGTGATCATATAAAAAAAAATGATTTGGCAGTATGCCAATACAGACCATCAGCTAATTTGTCTTTTAGGAACGGAACTATTGCAATAATGCGGAGATGCCTATGCTCTGCACGGGAATATCTGCATGATTCACTCGTTAAAACCCAGAGCCTCAGTCATGTTAAAAAAAAGGGGTCATAGACTATTATCAGAGAGATAATGGGATCCTACTTTTCTACAGATAAAAAATTAAATGATCGAATGGTTGTGGTGAACACTTATAATAAACTTAAACACCCCTCTCAAGAAGCCAAGTTATGAACTTGAGGTATTTTACCTCCCTCTGAAGAGCCTCATCGAGCTCCTGCTTGTCATCAGCAGTGATGTCCTTGGCATACAACTGCCTCAGGCAATTGCGGATCCTGCACAGCAAATCGAGTCAACACCAGAAACATGCAGCACTACCTTCCACTCACAGTTGGTGGCAGAGGAGATCCATCAATGGAACAGTAAGCCCATCGTCCTCACCTGCCGTGCTTCTGGAGCACAGACCTCCTGACGGACTGCGTAGGGTGCGCGGTGAAGACGAGGTCGACGGTCTGGTTCTTAAGGGCGTCGAAGACCTCGTCGCGCGACTTGCCGAGCTGCGACACGAGGCGCTTGAGCGTTTCCTCGATGTCGGACTCAGTGGGCGCGGAGGCCTCGTCCGCGAAGTCCCCCCGCTTGAGCTTGATCCTCCGCCGGTGCGCGATCTGCACCTCCTCGGCGAGGTTGGCGAGGTTGAGCATGTGCGAGAAGGAGCTGGCGACGACGATGGAGTCGGCTGGCGGCAGGCTGGTCAACTTGCTCCCGAGCTCGACGAGCCTCGCCTCGTCCCGGTCGTTCTCGTACTCCGCCGAGAGCTCGTAGCACTCCTGAACCTGCGCGGGAGACGCGATAAACGGATCAGACACGCGGATCTGGCAGCGGGCCCGGCGCGGGGGCGGGAGGGGGGCCGATCGGGCCGTACGAATTCGCGGAGGTGCGAGCCGTGCAGGTCCTGGAGGATGTCGAGGAATCGGTCCACGAGGAGCGCGTCGTACTCGACGAGCTTGTCGTCCTCGGAGACCTTCCCGGGCGCGAGCAGCCGCAGCTGCGCGTCGATCGACTGGTGACGCTCCATCTTCCCCGTCATGGCGGAATCCGACCGAATCGAGTCCGCGCCTGAGGGCGCAGAGGTCACCCCCCGACCCTGGCGCCCGCGGCGGGTGCCGGAGCAGAGTGCGGTGGCGGCGAGTCGTCCAAATGCGGGGAAGGTGGCGGCGGAGGGGGGAGGAGGCGGGGGAGGAGAGGAGATGGCGCTGCAGGAGGAGGGGATGGATGGGGAAGACGCAGTGCGTGCGCGCGCCTATTTGTATGCGAGGATTATTCGCCGTTGATCGCGATGTTTGATGTGGGGCTGCCCGTTTGCAGAGTTTCATGTTTGGATCACACGGAGATGGTATTTGCATTGTAGTCCGTACGGTAATGGGATTTGTCGGTTTGTTTTCCTCCAAAATTCGCATATTCACTTTTGAAAAGAATTTTGTAGACAGAATTTTCCATTTGAAAAGCAAAATTTTATTATTAAATTCATCTACGTTTTGGTTCTTTTAAAAGATATATGTATTGCTTCTAAAGTTGTTTACTTTTGTCTCACTAATAACAGAGAATGGATCGCGACACACAAGAAAAAATAACTTGAAATAATTGTAGTTTAGCTGAGTATCTGAAGGAACACATGGCACCTTGATGCAAAAGTCAGCATGGTGATGCATGTCAATGGAAAATAATACACAAAATTATCAAAGTCTTCGAGATGTACCGCACCGTGTTATCATTGTGTGTGTGTGTCTGGGGAATGATCATCTAGCATGAATTGCGTGTTTGCGCGCATCTGGGGAATGATCTTCTCGCCGAATTAAATATAAATATCTTAAGGCGCCACACCATAATAAAATTATATTTCCTTTAAAAACATAATTATTGTATGTAAGTCAACCATATAGCAGCCAGCATAATGTTCTTTCAACTTCACTGCCATCGCTATAGCATTATAGGACATTTCACTACTTTTCTTTTCGCGTGACCGACAATTTCAGTTCGGATGGACCACACAGTCAAGCGGACACGACATATAAGCGATTACTAAATCAGGTACTCCTACCTAAGAAAAACCCTTATCAGTGGTGGGGGGGGGGGGGGGGCTTAAAAGTCGAAGCAAAATTCTCCTCTTGCCACTTCGTCGGGTCATCACAACCATTCACATACTTTATTAAGCAAGCATCAAGAATTCAAGTTGGCACCGTCCAAAGGTGTTTTGTAATCGACAAGCGATCGCCATCCGATTGGGGAAGATATCTTAATCGATCAGAGTAAACAAACTGGGTGCATCCAGCCATCCAGCAAAGCAAATATTCTCGGTGTTTTGGGAGTGATGCGTTGGAACCATGCAGTCCATCAGATGCTAGTCCATAAATCATGGATGGTGTAAAGTTGCGGCTCCTGTGAAAAACGCTGTGAAGAATTTCAGGCTTATCGAGGGGCTCGGGTGCCAAATGACGCACTGCTAATCCAGAGTTTGCAGAGTTTGACGCTCCAATGGGCCGCCTCGTGGGGTGGGATCTGATGGGAATCTGGATTGGATCTACCACCCCCTGATGCTCTGTTCCCAGCCGCCGATCGATGTCCCCCACTCCTGACCCGTGCCCATCCACTGGCCAACTGTTACGAGCTTCCGTGCACAGTTCACATGTTGGATGGCTACACGTACTCGATCGACGTCTCCATCCGATGTTCGAAGAGATTGAGGCAGATGAGAGCCAAGCACAGCTCGCCTTTTTCACAGAATCGATGTGACAAACTTTTGCTCTAAAACCTTTTTTTTTCCCGATGTACCACTCCTTCGTTCAAAATTAATTGTCATTCTATAATTTAACTTTTTCTTTTAAATAGATACTCCATCATTCTCAATTATGATATATTTTTTCAATACACATTTGTCTCTGTCTCTGTAAAATGTAAAGTTGTTGCCATATGATCATATAAAGTTATGAGTTCAAGTCATTAAAGCAGTGTTTTGTGAAAATGCAAAGAAAAATTACGTACAAGAGATATAAAGTGGTCGGACTCTTTTCGAGATCATACGAAAGCGAAAGTTACATGCGCTGGACTTACCCTTTTATCTTTGTCTCTCTCCTCCTTTTATTTCTATGCACCATTTTTTTTTTCTATTTTCTTAATTCTTGCACCAAGTTAGAATGACTTTCAAGTTGAAATGAGGTATATTTATGTCTTTTTACATAGGCCTCCTTGGGCTCTGGCACGCAGAAGTTAGTATATATTAAAACTCAGATAAACTTCATTGAACAAAAGAAAAATGCATCATCTATGGAACCAACATACTACTGTATCATCCCGGCCGCATTTTCTGTATGCAGCCTCTGCACCCGTGAAGTCGCTGCATCTTGGCATCATGCCTGCTCGGTGAAGCATCCATGTCAGGAGCAGGCGCCTGAAGTCATGCCTCCATGTGGTGTTAGCATGATGCGTGCCTCCAATAATTTCATGGCGTTAGTATTTTATCTTGATCCTACTACTCCCTCCTGTCCCACCTATTAAGTCACGTTTTTGATTTTTTTTAAATCAATCTTGATTATTCATTTTATAAATTTTTTTTTACAAAAATACAAAATAAATAAAAAAATAACTCAAATTTAAAGTACTTTTAATAATAAATTATGTCATAATAAAATAAATAATATTTTCACAAAAGTTTTAATAAAATAAATAGATTAAAAGTTGATTTCAAAAAATAAAAAATGTCACTCATAGTGGGACAAAAGAGTAGTATAAAGTGCTTTTTGCCAATTTGCCCTGCGATGTTTTTGCATTAACAGCCGTCTCTTTCACGGCGCTTGACTTTCTGCTCGCCCGTCCCGTTCATTTGGAATTGGAAGTGCAAGTTTTTGGTCCATATTCAGGGGATTTTGGACCAAGAGGAATTTAAAGACTGCACTGCATCTTCTTCCTCATCGCTCGGACGTGCGGTGGCGAAAAAGACCTTTGTTTCTTCTTCGTCGTCGTCGTCTCCGTTTGTACCTGAATAAATAATCACGCTGAGGAAAAGAGGAACATGAATTGGAAACGATCGGTTATCAGTTGAAGCATTCTTCGCTTGTCGATTGCTACTGTGCCATTGTCTTTCTTTCACTGTCATGTGTCATCGTCACGTTCCATTGGCTCTGTTGCACTTTCAAGGTACAATGCACACCCACCAACAGCATGATAGAGCTTCAAAATTTTTTTTTTAAAAAAAAGCATGATCAAGACTTCACTAAGAGCATAAAATAATACTCCCTTCGTTTTTTGCCGTTCACTTCTAAATTCATCTTTAACCGTTCGTCGTATTAAATTTTTTTGATAAATTTTATATATTTTGATATAATTTGATTTCGTATTAGAATTATTTGAATCACAACTTAAAATTTTACATATTCAAACAAATTTTGTGAATAAGATGAATGGTCAAAGTTGCAATTAAAGAATGGAAGGAGTACTTCATTAACTACTTGTCATCTTAGATTTCACAAGTTTTTCATCATTTATTTATCATCGTTGCTTTCTAGACATTTTTATTTTAATATTTTTTCTTATTTTTAGTATATCTCATCTTTTTCTCTTCTTAATTCCTGTTGCCACATCCAGTATGACAACTGAAAAGGGACATAGGGAGTAAATCAGAGTGTTAAGTCTAACATATCCATTAAGCTTTGAACCAATCGCTTTTGTACCATGATCTAATGTCGGGCCCCTCTAATTTGTTTGGTCCAGCTCCATCGTTGAGTGCGCCTGACGAGCAAGAAAGCCAAGGAATAACATTCCTTTAAGATTAGCTCATTGGCACGGTATATTGTACTCCCATAGGAAGGAAGAAAGTAGCCAAAAACAGTGGTTGGGGTTGAAAGTTGATCTTCTGGAAAAAAAAATTAGGGGTTGGAGCTGAACAGGGCATAGTTCATCAGGCATATGCGTCCACACATCACATGTAACCACAATATGTTAGTGCTGTAAGTGTTGTCGATGATTGTGCAGAAACAAATGGACATAATTATATTGTGAGCAAATTAAGTTTTTATTGTAGATGCTAATTGTGCTGGGGGATTTTTTATATAGTACTACTAAACAAAGTATGCCTCTCAATGAAAGCACACCCTCGCAAGGCTCCCAGCGAAAGCTAGCGTGCGTGGGCATCACATGGGGTGAAAGTACAGATGCAGAGGAATCGGGTGTCTCTTTTCAGTCAGCGTTACTGCTCTCTTCGATTTTTAAATTATTGATACCGTTCATTTCTAACACTAATTTTGACTATTCGTCTTATTTAAAAATTTTATTCAAATACATAAAATTTTATTAATATTTGATTCATCATTAGTGAAATTTAAATCACAACTAATAATTTTACACATTGAAACTTTTTTTTTAAAATAAAACGAATGATAAAGTTAATGTTAAAAACCAACTTTTTGAAAGAACCAGAATTCGCCATGAAAACAAAAGGCATGAAAAAGAACATAATCAAGTCGCTAGCAATAAGGCAAAAGCAGCATTGATACAACAAGGCGGCAGCCGCAACCGCTGGTTTTGTTCCTCTTGCCATGGCTTGGTATTAATAGCTATTATCTATGACTATATGTATCCCGAATATAAGTATTTCTATCTTTGATCAAAATTCATTTATAATAACGCATAAGTTGTTATTCATTTGCTATCTGAACAGTAAATCCTTGGTTAAAAATTCAGGGCCATCAAATAAAAAAAGGGGAAACGGATACACAAGTATCTGCAGGAAGGATGCCACGGTGATGTGATAACTCATTTCATCAACATTAAAAATAAAAATAAGATACTGATGAGATTCGTAGGCCTGTTCATTGCAAAGAAGTGCAGCACTCGTAGTAGAGATTGTACATATTCGGGGCAGCCCATCATATAGGTAACGGCCTCATTCTGTGCCACCAAATTATTATAGCAAATGATGGTCAAGTAATCTTGTTAAGCCTACGTTTTGAATTCGGATTGAGCTAGCCATCCATGTGAGCCCGATATTAAGCACAAAAGGAAGAAGCAGTACGTTTTACTTTATTGAACAAATAAATAGGAGTATTTTTTATACTGGAGAGTTCTACCACTAATCTTTGTATAAAGTTTGAGCTTCAAATTCCAACTGTACAAAGACAGAAAAAAAAAAGAAGACAAATTTCAGCAGGTGGTAAATGACACCAATTAGAATAGTTCAAGGGAGTGAACTGAGTTCAAACCACACTGGCTGGCCCTCTAGGTACACTATTTGCCCCCCTGGTATGACCTACTCCTAGGTTACAAGGCAACTAGATGTCCACATCTTGGGTATACTAACAGTGTCAAATCACTAAATGTTTACCCAGAATTATAAAAGATAGAATACAAAAAGATCAGTTAAATTGAAATTGTTTTTGGTCAGATCATTAAGCAAGACTGAGGTAGCTACAGTTACTCTGGAATGAACCTGACCACTATGGACTGTCATATCGCCCCCTTTGCATAAAAATCTATTTTTCAAATTATCTACAGAATTCAGTCAATGGAGCAAAACAATTTTCTCGAGGAAACATAGGCAAACCCCTGAGGTTATCCAGTGATATACAGCATGGCAAAGGCAAATGGAACACGAAAGACAATCTACAAGCAACATAATCCATAGGATATCAGTAGGGTGCTACATATCAGATATTAGTTCATGGGAATGATCATTGATCAGCCAGTGGGGAATACTACTATAAATCAGCTCAGGGTATCAATTCAGCTGGAAATCATAACCAGTGCTAGATCAGAATCTTCAAGATTTCTGGATGCCAAGCCCTCTACAATTTTTTCTTGGGTATTACCTCTTTCAGTTACAACTTTCTAGGGATGAAAAAATAATCAGAGAGTTTTCCAGGGCAGGTAGAAGATCTATATTTGGGCATTTGCAAGGAAAACGCCAAACATTTCAATCGAATAGGTATAGTTTCCAGTCCAAGCACCTCATCGACAATTCAGATTGCTTACTTGATCAAAGACAGCATTAGTGAAAGGATACCCAGGAAGCTGAAATGTTTGTGGATAACACTGGGTGAGTTTTTGTCCATGTCTCTGTTCTTTTATGCTGACTGAATATCTGGTTATATAATTTCTGTTGTTAGTACTTGTAACTATGCTGTGGTTATTGGCAGGGCAGTTCTTAAATCAACGATCAACCTGTCAACTATTTCCTTCTTTTAAGGGAAGGCAAAGCTCCTGCCATGTTAACTTGGTGAATTTGACAACAATATGGACTAGTTGAATTTATTATTCCAATCAGCTCATTCGAGAACAACTCACAATTCACCCGTAGTATGTATCTGTATGACCAACGAACAATCCAAAGCTGAGGAGAGAAACATATAAATCACCTGGCCTATTGAATTTACTCACTACATTGCTCTTGGGTCGGTCCCGAATGGCCAGACATAGATCATTTCATCCCAGCCAGCACTAGCGAGCAACCCCTCAACTAGCACGCTCATGTCGATGCCGGCAACAAACTCTGTGTGGTGAGCGTACCTGGCGAGCAGCGCGTCCTCGGCCCGGTAGTCCCACATGCACACGGTCATATCGTAGGAGCAGGACATGAGCATGCCCTGGCGGTGCGGTGAGAAGCGGACGCGCTTGACGGCGTACCCGTGTCCCGCGAGCTGTGCGAGGGGCGCCCGCGGCGCGCGCACGTCCCAGACGCGGATGGACTTGTCAACCGAGGCTGTGGCGAGGATGGAGGGGTCGTACTTGTCCCAGTCCAGCGACAGTACCTCGTGGTCGTGCGCCGGGATGACGAGCGTGGGCGCCGGGTCCCGGACATCCCAGACGCGCGCGGTGCGGTCGCCGGAGGCGGACGCGAAGACGTCCGGGTGGCGCGCGGACCAGGCAGCGGCGTAGACGCAGTACTCGTGGCCGCGGAAGGTGCGGACGGACGCCGGGCGGTCCGGGGACCAGAGCTTGAGCGTGTCGTCCCAGGAGGCGGAGACGAAGGCGTCGCGGCGGACGGGGTTCCAGTCGAGGCCGTGCACCTCCCGCGCGTGCTCGCGGAGGAGGCGGACCGGGTTCTGCGCCGGCGGGAGCGCGGCGTCGAAGAGGCGCACGGAACCGTCCCCCGAGGCCGCGGCGCAGAGGGACTCGTGCGACTCGGACCACGCGCAGTCGAAGAGCGCGTCGGTGGTGGGGAAGGAGAATACTGGGGCCGGGGTGGCGCCCGGGCCGCCGGCGGCGAGGTCTAGGACGAGGAGGTGGCCGTTGCCGACGAGCCCGTAGTGCTGAGACGCCGCGGCCAGGAGGCGGTTCTCGTGGAAGGGGCTGAACCGGACGGCGAAACCCGGTGCGGGTGCCTTGAACGCCGGCATGGTAGCGGCGGCGGCGCGGGATCGGCCGGACCGGATCGGTGATGGGGAGGACTCGGGTAAGACTTGGATTTTCGTTTTCTTTTCTTTTCTTTCTTTTTTTTTTCAATTTACATAAGGCTGTTTGCTGTCCGCATGGTTAGTAGTTGGCTACGGGGCCTGTTTTGTTTCCCAAGTGGGCTTTTAATTGGTGTAAAAAAAAGTGGGCTTTTTATTGGTTATTCATTACAAATGGGCCTGTCTAACTATCATTCGCTGCAGCATTCTTACACTGGGAAAGTGCACACGGCTTAAAATCAAACAACTTTAACTTTTACTAATAGTATTTAGAAAAATAAATAATTTGTAATATAAAAATATTTTTTTATGAAAGCTTATTTCGTAGTGAATCTAAAAAATATATTTTTTATATGATAAAATATTATTAATTATACATTATTAATGGTTAAAGTGATAAAAATTTGACTTTAACTAAATTTAAAAATGCTTATATTTTGAAACAGATGGAGTACTCAAGTTGCAAATGGGATGAGTGTCGTTGCACTTGCGAGTATTGTTAGCCACAAATCAAGTATGCGGGTTTTGCGGGAACCCGCGAACGGTATTGTCTGATATAGAGAAAATATGCTGTCATTGCGAGTACTCAATAAGTCAATACACAATTTATCACTCTATTATTACATATAAACCTAATTCAAATATATTAATAACTTTAAAGTTGTGATTTTTTACTTGTTCTAGTGAGTTTAAAGTTGAACTCTAGAATTAAAATCTCGTATTCACACTATAAAATTTCAACGAATTTGACTAAAATTTGTCGAAAAATATTTTAAATAATATAGTAAGCAACTTCATGCAAATTTGTTTTAAGTAAAACAAACATAATAAAGTGACGGCCTTTTGCATGTTGTTGCGGACGTACATACTTGTTCGATTCGATAGGCTTTGCTGGTGGATCATTGTTAAGACGTGAAAAATATGTTGTTGATCCGAAAAAGGTATTAATATAAATTAATATAAATTTTGATACATGGGTTCACGATAATACCTGCTGTAGTATTAGTACTTTTCGCTCTCACGGTCAAAACTCAAACGATGTGTTTATGCTGTGCCCATCAGATTGGTCCAAACAGATCAATCAACTAATGTTTAAATAACCAATTAACTTGGACTACTGATTGGACTTGCTTAGCCGCCTCCCATTGTTGTATCAGCACCACATTGAAATAAGGAGCCACTGATCGTAACACAAGTAATTGATTAAACTAAACGGAAAAGTTCTTACTTGAAGTCTACTTTTTCAGGACAGAAAATTTGTCAGTTTTCGTGATTTTTTTTCCATTTTTTGTGAATTTGATGAAATTGGTTCAGCACCACATTTTACGATTGATTTTTATCTAAAATCGAATTGGTTACTTATAACAAAAAGGTGAACCTATCAGTTGGCCGATCAATTTTCTGCAATATTAAAATCGGTTAGCTAGCGGTTCTGAACCTTGGTCAGGATTGGCGGTTGGCTCTCTTCATAGTACCGGCACCACACGTCATTTCAAGTTTGACCTAGCAAGAATTGTTTTTTTTTTATTGGTTGCGAGAATTGTTGATCCAATCAACACAACCCATTAGCTGCTGTCAACACAATGTTATTAGCCTTAGGGCTCGTTCGGCAGACAAGATGGAACGATTCCCGACAGGGATTAATTCCAGATAGATATGATTGCGTCTACGCTAATTAGGACAGTGTTTTGCCGCTCCTATTTTCCATGTTGCTTGCCGTGTCCACAAGTTACAGGTACTGTCACAGCTGCTCAACTTCACGGTAGACATGGTTTGGTTCCAGGACTCTCCAGGTGTGGTTTGCTTCCTAGCTAGATAAAAGGTATAGATTAGATTTAGACCTGGATTCAATCCATAAATGGCACAAATAAACTGCTACATCACTTAAGTAATAACATGATCATTGGACCTGGAATCAATCCCCGTCGGAATGAATCCAACAAAAGCGAACGAGGCCTTACGTGGAATGCACAGAACTGTAAGTATAGAACTTATTCCCCAGTAAAAAAACTGTGCTCCGTAGTATAGAACTTTAGTTCAATTTTGCACAAAACACTTAAAATCTGGAATTTTTATCGACCTTCATGCCGTCAGCAGTGACTGAGGTTGTTGACTTGTTACAATCCTCCAGTCAAACTGAAGTTTGAGGTCATTTGTTTCCATCAACAGTAAATAATTCTGAAATCTTTTTTTTTTCAAAAAGTTATCGATTTTTTCTTTTGATGTAAACATGTTGATCAATCTAAAATATGGCAGTAGCCTAATGCATATGTGTGGATGCACGATAAACTTAGCCAAAGTACTTACGTTTTCCACATTGATTTTTAATATCATGCTCTCATCGTCCCAATAAAAATTTATTTTTAGCTTTTATTAACTACAACTTTATAATTTTGATAAATTTAATTAAGTTAATAACATAAATTATATATGTTCTAAAAGTATTTCTTTGGATGAATTTAAAAATACAAATACTAAGTTTTTTAATTTAACAGAATCTATAAAAATCATTGGTCAAAAAATAAGTCAGCAAAACTAGAAATAAAACATAATTAAATATATAAAATTATTAATCGTATTTCTAATAATATTAATATAAATTTTAATAAAATGTATAATATTTATCATATTTTAAATTAAAATAAATAATTAAAGATATGGTATCAATGTTTTAGGACCGAATATCAAAATCACCTTTAGCACTATCCACCGCCGAACTGGAATTGATGCTCTGCTGTTTTAGTACTCCGTATTGAACATTTCCCAACCACCATAAGTGCACAGGAGCATCCTCGGATACCTTCACATCCGAGCGACTGATTGACAGCCAACTGATCGACACAGTAACTGATGGAGGCCAGCACGGTCGCCGCGACCACCACGATGCGGCAGCAGGCCGTGCCGCCGCGGCCGCACGTTGTGCTGGTATCCAGCCCCGGTGCCGGCCACCTCATCCCGATGGCCGAGCTGGCGCGCCGGCTCGTCGAGCACCACGGCATCGCCGCCACGCTCGTCAGCTTCACCGACCTCTCCACGCCGGACGCCCACACCGCCGTGCTCTCCTCCCTCGGCGCCGACGTCGCCACCGCCACGCTCCCTGCCGTCCCGCTCGACGACCTCCCCGCCGACACCCCCATCGAAACTCTGCTTCTTGAGCTGATCGCTCGCTCCGTCCCGCACCTCCGCGCCCTGCTCCGCGACGTCGCGTCCACGTCCCCGCTCGCCGCGTTGGTGCCGGACTTCTTCTGCTCCGTGGCACTGCCGCTCGCCGCTGAACTCGGCGTCCCAGGGTACATCTTCATTCCCAGCAACATCACCTCGCTCGCCGTCATGCGCAGCGCTGTTGAGCTCCACGACGGCGCCGGCGACGGCGAGTACCGCGACCTGCCGGACCCTCTCCAGCTTCCCGGGCGCGTGTCGCTCTGCCACGAGGACTTGCCAGATGGGTTCAAGGACAGCAACCAGCCGGTGTACGCGGGCATCATCGAAGAGGGCCGCCGGTACCGCAGTACCGCCGGCTTCCTGGTGAACACGTTCTACGAGATGGAACCCACGACCGTGGATGAGTTCAAGAAAGCGGCGGAGAAGGGCGTGTTTCCACCGGCGTACCCTGTGGGGCCTTTCGTCCGGTCAAGTTCGGATGAAGCCGGAGAATCAGCGTGCATCGACTGGCTGGACCGCCAGCCGAGCGGGTCAGTGGTCTACGTCTCCTTCGGGAGCTCTGGCTCGCTGTCCGTGGAGCAGACGGTCGAGCTCGCCGCTGGGCTGGAGGATTGCGGCCACAGGTTCCTCTGGGTCGTGCACCTGCCGAGCCTGGACGGAGACCACTGCTCCCTCGGCAAAAGCCGCGGCGACGACGACCCGCTGGCTTGGCTCCCCGAGGGGTTCCTTGACCGGACCCGCGGCCGTGGCCTCGCCGTTTCGTCCTGGGCGCCGCAGGTGCGCGTGCTGTCCCACCCGGCGACGGCCGTGTTCGTGTCGCACTGCGGGTGGAACTCCACGCTGGAGAGCGTGACGGCTGGCGTGCCTATGGTGGCGTGGCCTCTACACGCGGAGCAGAGGATGAACGCCGCGATGCTGTCGGAGAACGTCGGGGTGGCGCTGCGGCCTCGCACGCGGGCGCGCGACGGGGTGGTCCCGCGGGAGGAGTTCACGGCGGCGGTGAGGGAACTGATGGAGGGCGAGGAGAAGGGGCGTGCCGTGCGGCAGCAGGTGGGGCACCTGCGACAGGCGGCGGCGAGGGCGTGGGGCCCCGAGGGATTGTCGCGCCTCGCGCTGGAGGGAGTCGCCGGCAAGATAAAGTCGGCGGCGCTTGGCGCACGCGCGTAAAAGCCAAGCTACGAGAGCACGGATCGCCAGACGTACACTGCACGCCGCACCCGGTCGGAGCTGGATAGGGATACTCGGCATTAGTCGGTGGTAGTCGGTGGCTCAATGACACGTAGAATCAACTTCACATGTCATTAACTTACCATGATGCAGAGGATTTGCACCGTCGGAGCTACGTCACGGTTCGTGTGGAGCGGGTCATGTCACTGTCCACATGTATCTGCCGTCAACTGTTCTCTTCTCTAGCAGGGTCCTGGACCTCCTGGTACGGAGTACATGTAATAATTAGGTTTTTTTTCAGAATTGATGCTGCAGTCAGGTTTGAGAAATCGGCTCAAATCCGGTTTTCGGTGGTGATAAAGATTGGTCAGTTTTGCTACAGTAGTAAGTCCAATTTTTCACCAAAAATTAGTCACTTAATTAAATCGGATTGAACTTGGTTTCATGGAAAATCGTAAAAATTAATCAATTTTAAACGATTTTTAAAATCCTAGTTGCAGTTGCTGTTCACTCTGCGTTTGGTTCTGTCAATCGTTTCTCTGTTTTGACCTGCACGGATGAATCCGCTAGAACCCCTAGAATCAAGGTTTTAAAATACTGCTCTCTTCGGTTTTAAATTATTGATATCGTTGATTTTTAATTTCAACTTTAACTATTTATTTTATTAAAAAATTGTTCAAATATGTAAAACTTTATTATTATTATTTGATTTATCGTTAGTGAAATTTAAATCACGACTAATAATTTTATATATTAAAATAAATTTTTTAAATAAGACGAATGGTTAAAATTAATGTAAAAAATTTACTTTTTCAATAATTTAAAACCGAAGAGAGTAGTTTTGGAGTGGTTTTTAAAATGGTGAAAAACCAATGAGCAAGTTAAATACATGTCATTATAATTTTGGAATGAAAATCCAATAAAACTAGATCAATTTCATCGAATAACTTAAAAATTGACTAGTTTTCAACGATTTTTCGAAACCTACATTAAAATCGAGTTTCACACCTGATGAACTCCCGTATAGACCTGGACTCCAGTGTAGGTTCAATGTATTTACGGCCGAATTGACATTTAAGCCTCACTGATAATGATGATTTTAGCCCAAGAAAAAGCCCACTGCCGAAACACGATTTTATTTTTCCAGGAGGTGCATTATTATTTTTTTCTTAGAATTTGTTACTCGCTACCTAAACAGGACATGATGGACATCAAGGATATATTGGTATTTTTAACCCTCTTCCTTTTATTGTTGAATCTTGAATCACCAAAAATTGTCAAATGGTTTAGAAATGAATCCATTTCAAACTATAAAAATTTCACTAATAATATATAAATTTTTTAAACATAATCAATAATTTTATATATTAGATTTTTTTTTAAAATTAGATGTATAGGTTAAAGTTGAAGTTAAAAATTGTAATATTTTAAAACCAAAGTTAGTACTACACGACGAGAGCAATCGTCGCTAAGGTTTTGACCCGCTGCCGTGTCCAAGCTCCAATTGTTCCTCTGCCCAGTGAGGAAATTCTTCAACTTCCGTTCCGCCTTGACCTCTGATTACCCTTACCCTCTTCGCCGTGGCAAGTCGACCTTTGCAGCCCAGTTTGTGGAACACGGAAGTCGACATTCCGACTGAACTCCGACGCCGTGCGTGCCGTGGGCTCTCTTCTCCATTGTCTTCAATCTCTCCGGCGAACACTTCTTCACCAGTACCCACCCACACCGTGGTGAGCATCCTCGACCTACTCCGCTTCTTTTCCCCTCAAACTTTGAGGTCAATCAATTGAAGTTTAAAATTAAATTAACTAGTCCAAATAAGTAGCTTGAACTACTAATTAGACTTGCTTGCCTGCCTAACTTTCTTTTGTTAGCAGCACATTGAAATATGGAGCCATTGTTTTCATAGAATCAGACCTTACAATTGATTAAACCAAACGGAAAAAAAGAAAAGGAACATAGCGTGCCCTTGCAAGGTGCTTAGTTGAAGTCTACTTTGTCACGACTAGTTTTTTTTTTTAAAAAAAACAAAACTTTGTCACGATTAGTGCATGGTTGGCTCTATTCAACCTTATAAGAAGTGTTGATCCAACAAGTACAACCCACTGGCGGCTATCAACAAATGTTATTAATGCCATCGCACATAAACATACGCTTAGAACCAAAAATATTACAGCAGAGGTGGTTGTACCTGCCGCAACAATGAGATAATTGTGGTATAATCGATCATCAAAATTTTTTCACAAAGTTATTAATCTTTTATTTTGATGTAAACATATTGATCAATCTTAGGGCGTGGCACTGGCTGTATGCATATGCATGGGAATGAACGATGACTTCAGCCTAAGGCCTCTTTTAACTATATTGCGGTTTTTCTGTAAAACAGAACTACAAACCTCCGTTCATAAATAAATGGCAATTTTGAATTTTACTAGTCATATATTGATTAATAATCTTTTAAAATATTTAGTTAAATCAATCATATATGACACCATGAGAATGTATCTTTTTGTATCTACATGTACAAAACTGTATAGAAAAGATGAGCTGTCAATGTAACATTGAGTCATGAAGCTGAAATTGGCAGGTATTTGTGAGCGGGGATTTGAATTTTATATAAAATTATATTACTATTAAATTGCTCCCATCTTCTCTTTCCATAAGGGTTGAAGCGTTTAGTATTTGCCTCAAAATAGAAACAATTACTGTATAGAAATAAGACAAAGTTTTCATAATTAATTTGATTGGTAGCAAGTGGACGGTAGAGATTAACTATCAGTAGTTAACTGTCTATGAAACCCTCGCTATCCACCACCGAACTCAATAGATGCGCTACTGTTTTACGAAGGAGAACCATAAGCACCGGAGCAACAGAAGGGTTCCCATGCGATCAAAGGATCAAGTCATTCCACAGCCTACTGATAGAGACAGTGACTGATGGAGTCGTCAGCCAGCACGGTCGCCGCGCCACCGGCGTTGCGGCAGCAGGTCCTGCCGCCGCGGCCGCACGTCGTGCTGGTCTCCAGCCCTGGCGCTGGCCACCTCATCCCGATGGCCGAGCTGGCACGCCGGCTCGTCTTGCACCACGGCCTCGCCGTCACGTTCGTCACCTTCACTGGCGTCTCCGCCCCAGACGCCCACTCCGCCGTGCTATCCTCCCTGGCTGACGACGACGTCGTCACCGCCGCGCTCCCGGCAGTCCCGCTTGACGACATCCCCGCTGACACCCGCATAGGTGTGCTGCTGCTTGAGCTGATCCGCCGCTCCATTCCGCACCTCCGCGCCCTGCTCCGCGACGTCGCCTCCACGGACCCGCTCATCGCGCTGGTGGTGGACTTCTTCTGCTCCGTGGCGCTGCCGCTCGCCGCCGAGCTCAGAGTTCCGGGGCACATGTTCTTTCCCAGCAACATCACCATGCTCGCCGTCATGCGTAGCACCATGGAGCTCCACGACGGCGCCGACGCCGGCGAGTACCGTGACCTACCGGACCCGCTCCAGCTTCCCGGGCCCTTGTCGCTCTGCCGCGAGGACTTGCCGGATGGGTTCAGGGACAGCAGCCTGCCGGTGTACGCGCGCATCGTCGAAGGGCTCCGCAGAAGATACCGTACAGCCGCCGGCTTCCTAGTGAACACGTTCTACGAGATGGAACCCGCGAACGTGGAGGAATTCAAGCAAGCGGTGGAAAAGGGCGTGTTCCCGCCTGTGTACCCTGTGGGGCCGTTCGTTCGGTCCGGTTCCGACGAAGCTGGCCAATCAGCGTGCATCGAGTGGCTGGACCGCCAGCCGAGCGGGTCAGTGATCTACGTCGCCTTCGGGAGCTCTGGCGCGCTGTCCGTGGAGCAGACGGTCGAGCTCGCCGCTGGGCTGGAGGATTGCGGCCACAGGTTCCTCTGGGTCGTGCGCATGCCGAGCCTGGACGGAGACTTCTGCTCCCTCGGGAAAAGCAACGGCGACGACGACCCGCTGGCGTGGCTTCCCGAGGGGTTTGTTGACCGGACTCGCGGCCGTGGCCTCGTCGTGTCGTCGTGGGCGCCGCAGGTGCGCGTGCTGTCCCACCCGTCGACGGCGGTTTTCGTGTCGCACTGCGGGTGGAACTCAACGCTGGAGAGCGTGGCGGCTGGTGTGCCGATGGTGGCGTGGCCTCTACATGCGGAGCAGAAGATGAACGCCGCGATGCTGTCGGAGAACGTCGGCGTGGCGTTGCGACCTCCAACGCGGGCGGGCAACGGGGTGGTCCCACGAGAGGAGTTCGCGGCGGCGGTGAGGGAGCTGATGGAGGGCTCCGAGAAGGGACGTGCCGTGCGGCGGCAGGCGGGTTACCTGGGGCAGGCGGCGGCGAAGGCTTGGGGTCCCGAGGGGTCGTCGCGCCGCGCGCTGGAGTTAGTGGTCGGCAAGCTGAAGGCGGCGGCGCCCTGCATGCAGCACCAGGTCCAAGTTACGTGACGGTCCGTGCGGACCTGCTGGCACCAATGTACTTCTTCAATACCAAATTACTCCTTGTTATCTTAAGTCTCTTCAAGTTTTTCAAGAATAAACGTGCAGATGGGGGTGAATGACAGGTTTTGTGCAGATGGAATGAATGACAAGTTTATGATGAAATAATTTGGTAGTATAGCCTAATCTAGGTAGCTAAGCCTAATTAACTATGAGCAATCTGATCTTTTGATGCACTCCCGATACCTGAGCTGTAGTACTTTGACACATTTTGTCGCTGTAGGTAAGTAAGTCACACTGCACAGCTGCAAATCAACATGCAGTGCCGGCTCTGCAGTTTAAAGGGCCCTAGGCGAACCGGACATGTGGCTTTTAGATGAGTAAAAAGAATTATGTAAGAGTAGTTTTTAGTTAGCACTTTCAAAATCAATTATTATAATTTTGTTTGAAAAAATGGTCATTATTCGCTAGAGAAAAACTTTTAACAATTTTTCTAACTCTCATAGCTAAGTAATAGAATTGCTAAGAAAAAAACGAAAAGAGAATATGAACTATCATAAAAAAAATTCAAACATGCTTGATTGAACAATTTTATGTCACTAAAATAATAAAAAGAATGTTGTTTTTGTTCAATGGAATTGGATTTACCAGTACGTAATTCCAGTCGAGAATTACTCTCTCCGTTCTATTTTATGAGTCGTTTTAGACATAGAAAATAAGAAGAGTAGAAAAGATGAGATGCTATGAAAAAAACGAGGAGAGGAGAGAGAGATAGAGATGAGGAGTATTAGGAAGAGAAAAAGTTGTATTTGAAAGTGAGAATGCATTATAATTTGAGAAAATTTGATGAGGCCAAAATAATAATTTGTGACTGAGAGAGTAGTATTTATGCAATTGTCTATGAGGAAGAAAAAAATAATATGAAACATAGTTGATTAGAGATAAATAGATGGAAACTTAGATAAAAAAATATCATGCCACAAAAGCTTCGAACAATTGAACCATGGTAATAGGTCATCAAATTTTGTTTTAATCAATCAAGCTAAGACCTCCTTTGGAACACAGAATTTTTTTCCATTTTCTTACATTTTTAAATTGAATTAAATCATGTAAAAATTTTATGTGATTTCTATAAAATTTATGTATTCCAAAAGAAACCTAAAATTTTTTATATGTGAGTTTGCACTTAAATTATTTTTAATATAAAAATAATGTATACTAATATATATACACATCAAAATTTGAGATCTTATTTGGCACGGGCCCTAGGCAGGCGCCCTCGTCGCCATGCCTCAGAGCCGCCACTGTCAACATGCAGGTGTCCCTAGAACTGTATGGATATAGTATCAGGTATAGGTGATTCGCATGAAACAAGTAAAGTAAAAAAAATCTTGAAATTTAACCACTTCAATCCATACACAACATCATACCTAAAGGCTAAAGTTACAAGCATACTTCAATCCAGACACTGAACAATATGAAATATATGTTATCTCGGAGACATCTCTGCAATATGAGACCTCAAAGTTACAAGATCATACCTTTCTGGAGCCCTTCCCGGAGCCAGTGTTTGGATCCATTGTCTAGAGGTTGAGGATGGATTTGGGTTAACGTGGATGTGAGAGATTGAGATTCCATTCTCTAAGATGAGGGCACCAGAGGGGCGGGTGCGCGCGTGCAGGATGAGGCGGCCGCGCTCGAGCAGAAACGGAGGCGGCCGCGCTCGAGCAGGAACGGAGCCGGCCGTCGCGAGCAGGGACGCCGGGCAAGCGGGAAGCCAGACGGCGGTGGCGACCTCGCGCGGGAGAAGGGAGGCGGAGCAGCGAGGCGGCGTACGGGATCCTGCCCTCGGCGATGGAAACGATGCCGTTTCTCCCCAACGCTATTTGGATCGTTTCTTCGTGCATCGGTGCGAGAGTCAACTTCGTTTCCAGGTCGTGAAACGATTTTCTGGTTCTGTAATCTCTCTTTATTAATAACACTGCCACATAAGCATTTTTTTGACATGTCAATGTAATAAAATAAGATAGAAACTGTTCATTAAATACCATTGGAGTGCTCTAATGCAACTTTTTTTTATTTTTAACACATCTTTATTTTTATCTTTCTTTCTCGTTTTCAGTCAATCTTATTTTTTTAGTTTTTTTAATTATTTGCTTAAAGCTAAGATGGACAAGTAATTTGAAATGGAGGAATAATTCTTGTGTCCAAATTAATTTGAAATGGAGAGTATCATCGTTCTGTATTTGTCCCTTGTCATCGTCGGAGTACCAGTTTTTGGTGTTCAAATAATTGTGAATAAATTGACGTTTGCTGTCGCTGTTCTCTAGCAGTGTCGTTCTTACAACTCAAAAAAGAAAGACCAGCAAGAGAGCAGGCGTGTTCTAAGTACTCCCTAATCCCTCCATCATAGTAGTAAAATATAAATATATCTAACTTTAGTTATATAGTAAAAAACTTAAATTTTATTATTATTTTAAAAAATATAATATTTTGTCATATATAAATTATGTTTACTAGATTCATCACAAAATAATTTTTCATAATATGTATCTTTTATGTGAGGGATTCTAAGATTGATCTTTTTTTTACCAGTTAGAAGGTAAAAGCTCTCTCTTAATTATCTTTCAGTTTAAAAAATAAAACATATTTGACAGGTTTAGAAAGTTGTATGTATTGATAAAGTGACGATGTACAACCAGTGGCTTGGACATGGTAATTTTTTCTTTTGGCAGAATACGATAAATGGATATGCGGCATTTTGTTTGAGAGCTTTGAGGAAACGTGACATACAACCAAAGCCAGTCATTACGGTGAGATGCTAACATGTCATTATAGTAGAAACTTTATGTGGAAGAAATCTGACAGCAAATATGTTTTCCATATCGGTTGAGGCAGATATTAAATTTTGTATTTTTTATTTCTCTTCGAAAATTCAACTCATTGATTTGGTGATTCACCTCAAGAAGATAAGGGACAGAAGTTAGTTCTTTTATATAAGAAATTATTTAATTTCAAAATAGTATTAATCAAAATTGAAAGAAGTTGACTTTAATGGTACAAAAATACGTTCAGAAATAGCATAGCTTATATCGGAGTCTATATATCCTTGTTTGCTGTCGAAACTGTGAAACACTGAAAAATGAAATAATGCGTCTAGAAGGATTAATGCAAACCCACCTTCACCAACTTAATCTTCAATTAAGGAAAACCAAAAATGAAAAGATGTACTCCAGCCAGATTAATTTGCTGCCTCCGAAACCGCTGTACAAACTAAAGGCATGAAAACTTAGCATAAGATGTACTCGCCATCAAGCAGACGGGTAAGGATCTCCTGGACGCTTCTCTGGTTCTGCCCAGCAATCTATCACAAATAAAAAAATGGAGAGTAAAATATTCATTATGTGCTTGACTAGATCGTAATGAAACAAGTATAATTTCAGAGGTGCCACAAATTTCAAAAAGCAGATTCGCCATACAAACAAATATATGATCTATACGGAGGGGGAAACAGAGGGTCTACTTACCTTCCGACTGTATCAATTCACAGCCATGCTTCGACCACCCTACCAGGACTAAATTCTCCACGCTGAGCTAAGTGGGCCAGTTTCTTTTTATTCCTTCTCACTCTATGACACCCCCCCACCCTCCCTGCATTGGGCCCTATTGCATTCCTTCCCATCTCTGTGGGCTGAACTTCCAGCCTGGCCCAACGAGCTAATTTCTCCATTATTTGTTTTTTTCTACACTTTCACTCACGTTGAAATTAGGGCAAAAATTAAATAGGTCAAGTGCGCAGTCGTGACTTTTTTGTACTTTAAATCGATTTTTTGTGCTTAAACTTCAAACAAAATTTTCTCATAAAACGCAACTCTTTTTTTAAAATCTGTTTAACTCGTCATATTAGAATTAATGCAAAATAATGAGATCCCATATAAATATAATTATTGATTTTTCAAATTATTTTTTAATTTCCTAAATATTTAGTTTTAATGAACAATGTTCTACTTAGTAGATTTAATTGTTTCAGTAGTGAAATTCAATTATTCCAGTGATAAAAGTCAATTGTTTCAATAATAAAATCAACTAGAAAATCTGCATGGTAATTGTCGCGCTTTTCGTGTATGTTTTTACTGTGCACTCTTAGTTGAAGCAGTATATTTTAAATTTATTATTTAACAAATAAAAGTTACCTTAATATGGATGACAAAGTTCCATAAACATATACTCTAGTCTAAAAAAAAAAACGTTATCGACATGTCTTCAAAGCATAAGTGTGACCATTGTTATCTATAAAATATTTAATAAAAAGTAACATCGGTACACTTTTAAAAAAGTATTTTAAAACAAATTATTTCTAGTTTTGTAACTTAATAAATTTAAAATTATTTCTAATTTATATTGGCAATGTTTGATTAAAACATTGCGTTTAAAGCTACTATTTTTTTAGACCAGAGTTGTAAGCGAGAAAAAAAATTAAATCTTAGTTCTCATGGTAATTAAGGAGCATTTTTAAGAGAAAAAACAATTTAAGTTATGTAAATATACATTTTCATTACATATAAAGATCTTTAATTGTAGCATATACTTACAAGACATAGAAGTAGAATAAATTTATAATAACTTCTCTTATATCTTTTACAATAGTTCTATTGATCCTTCGTTTCTAAATTATTATTTACTGTTGATTTTTAATATTATCTTTGACTATTCAACTTATCTAAAAAATTAATTCAAATATATAAAATTTTAACTTGTGATTCAAATAACTTTAATGATAAAGCAAATTATAATATATGAAATTTATAAAAAATTAAATATGACCATAGTCAAAATTTATGTTAAACTTGAAAAGCTAGAGCAATGGTATGACCGTTCATGCCTGCTCCTGCCGCATAGAAGCACGCTCCTACGTTGACTGAGGAAAGAATTTTTTTCTTTTTTCTAATATCTATCGTTAAATTTTAATCTGACGGTTAGTATTTTTTAGAGTGATGTGACGCAACGAAGGTTGAGAGAACGTTTGTGCTTTAATATATAAAGATTGTTCTAGAGGTAAAAGGTACTTTATTTGTCCTCAATTACTTGTCATTCTCACTTCTCAATACACTTTTTTTATTCTCAATACATTTTTATCTCTATCTCTCTTTCTCGTTTTCAACGCATTTCATCTTTTTCACCATCTTTAATCCTCGTATCTACGTCTAAAACTACAACTAAATAGAGAAAGAGGGAGTAATTGTTTTATCAATAAAATCAATTGTTCTAATAGTAAAATGAAGTTTTTTGAATATTTTGATGGATGTATGTATAAACGCAACCAAAAGACAAGCGATGAGTATTAAAAAATAAATTAAAAAGAACAACATATTTTAAAAGAAAATAGAAGTGCATGACATTAGAGAAAGAACGAGTAGACAAAATATAAAATACAGTATCGCAATGCCTGCATGCTAAAAAAATCAAAATGAAAAAGGTGGACGGGTTGTATAAGAAAAACAGCAGCAGTATACTCCTTTGGTTTTAAATTATTGACAACCGTTGACTTTAACATCGATTTTGACTATTTGTCTTATTAAAAAAATTTGTTCTTATTAGTTGTGATTTAAATTTCACTAATGATAAATCAAATAATAACAAAATTTTACACATTTGAACAAATTTTTTGAATAAAATGAATAGTCAAAATTGATGTTAAAAGTCAACAGTGTTAATATTTTAAAACCGGAGGGGGTAAAAAACTAAAATAAGCTCAGGTGTCGAATTCTCACGGTCAACGGAGCGGGCACAGGTTATTAGAATTTGTTTGGATAACACAATTCTGACAGACTTGTAAGGTGATCATTGGGACGTTTAAATGGGCCGAAGCGATGTAAAAAATAAAACGGTGGGCCGAAGTGGTAAGGAGCATCGGGTAGTTGGACAGTGGCTCGGTGTTGCGGCAGGGTTTATGATTTTGTTTTAACCGCTAAAACCGATCGGGATCGGTTTGATAAAAATTGTGAAAATCGTAAAAATTGATCGAAAACTGTTTTAAATTGAAAATTTAAAATTTAAACGAATTGCTACAGTAAACCGCTCGGTTTCACCGGCTAGCCGAGCGGTTTCAAAGGTTAGCCGCTCGGTTTTTACGGTTTCAGATTCAAAATTTGAAATCCAACGGTTTTAACGGTAAGTCGAGTGGTTTTAACGGTAAGTCGAGCGGTTTTAACGGTTTTCGGTATTCTGAAATTTTTAAAATTTTTAAAACGAAAACCAATCGTCCGGTGAAACCGAACCGCAGCAGTTTCGTCAAAAACAGCGAAAACCAAGTGATTTACCGCGATTTTGTGAACCCTGTGTTGCGGTGGTCATCCGGAGGAGAAGATTCCCAGAAAACAGAGGCTGATTCTAATGACTACTATTTCTATATGTTAAGAAATCTTCTTATATATCGTTTTGTTAAGGGTGAACTTTAGGTTCAACAAATTCCATCAGCTGCCTCTGAACTCTTCAAACTATGGTTTCACTTCTCAATTTGTTAAGAAATATAATGTGAGTTCTCCACAGACAATTGACATAGTTGAGGCCTGAATTTTATCTTAAAATCAAGTGTGCCTAGTTTCATTGTATTATCCTTAAGCACATGTATTCGGACAAACCACAATAGTAGATTTAGTAGATGCAGGAAACATTACCAGCTATAAGCTTCCCAATGGTCCATCTGGTATTTCCAATCTTGTCCCTTCGTTTGCAACAGCGTAAACAACCTAACAATATGTCAATTAGGAGATGTCATTCAGTACGAACTGGCTCACTTGAGAGACAATATAGCAGAAATTGCTTTGCTGTACTTTATACTTTGACTAGGTAGTCAGGAGTATGTACTAAAACTCTGTCACTGTGTCCATCGGTGGACATAAGCAGCGCAAAACCTTTCAACATATAGAATGGACAAATATGGTTGTTACCTGAACTGATGGTATTCCTCTGCAAGGCCTAATCAGAGTGCAAAGCTCCCACATGATAACCCCAAACCTGAATATACGACACTTTTCTGAAAATGGTTCGTTGCAAATGAGCTCAGGTGCCATCCAATCTGTGGTTTCCGCAGACGAGTTGTCATTGGTTGCAGAATCTGGCATTACTCGGGAGTCGGGACAGTCCAAAATCACATATCTTGACTGTATAGTGCTTGTTAACAAGGCAATTTGCACTCTTTAAATCGTGTCGCGATGAACTATCTTCAGCCGGTGCATGTACATGAGACCCCTTGCACAGCAAAATCAGACCAAGATTAATTTTAGGCACGGTAGCAAGAAACCAAGGAGATATCTCAGGGAATGAACATTCAGAAAAAAAACTACAGGCACTGAACAGTGCTGCTCACCTACAGATATCACTGAGCATCTTTAACCTCCTCCTCCAACGTAGCTTCTTTGTGCTCTTGGGTGAATCAGATTGTATAAAGAACTCGTGTCCATATACTCGGTGACCAGGGATTATTCATACACGCACCAAGACAGAGTATGACTGCAGTGCAAATAGATAACATAGGTACTTGTTCGGATGAAATGGGAATGACATGCCCAAACGGAAGGATCCACCAAGTCATGACAGAAACTGAAATCAAAATATAAAAGTGAAACAACTATGGTATATGTTTAAAGCGGAGTTAATACCATTAGGATGTCGAAGTCGGCTGCAAAACAAAACGGAGAAAAGGAATAAGAGCACAATTTTGTCAATGATTCATAAACAAAGTTCCAATTGTTCCTCACCCCCGTGTGTTTCCTCCTCTGGCAACTTTTGCTCTGGATTGACATCTGATCACCTTGACCCTCTTCACCATGGTGAGTCGACCTTTGCAACCCAGTTTAACTCTGAGGCCATGCATAGGCTACTCTTCTCCATTGCCTTCAATCTCTCCGGCGAATACTTCTTCACTGATACCCACCCTACAACTTGGTGGCATCCTCGACCTACTCTGCTCTGCAGCCTCTGCTTGTTTTCCCCTCAAACTTTGAGGTCAATCTATTGAAGTTTAAAATTAAATTAACTAGTCCGAATAAGTAATTTAGACTACTAATTAGACTTGCTCGGCAGCCTTCCTTTGTTTGTTAGCACCGTATTGAAATGAGGAGCCATTGGTTTCGTAGAATCAGATCCTATAATTGATTAAACCAAACGAAAAAAGAAATGGAACATGGCGTGCCCTTGCAAGGTGCTTAGTTTAAGTCTACTTTGTCACGTTTGGTAGTTGTACCTGCCTCGACCCCTCCAGTAAAACTGAGGTTTGAGTTCGTTTGTGCCCAGGCAATCAACAACAATGAGATAATGGTGATATAATTATCTATCTTTTCCACAAAGTTATCAATCTTTTCTTTTAACGTAAACATATTGATCAATCTCAGGACGTAGCAGCAGCTATTTGCATCTGTGTGGGAATGCACTATAAACTTCAGCCTAAAGCCTCTTTTGTATTGTGGATTTTTATTTCCAAAATCCTATATTTTCTCTGTAAACCAAAATATTTTATATAAAATTATATTACTAATAAACTACTCCCTCCATCTTTTTTTTACATGGGATTGAAGTGTTTACTGCCTGCCTCAAAATATAAACAGTTATAGAAATAAGCCAAAGTTTTTATAATAATGTGATACTCACTCCTTTCCTAAAATGTTGTCGTCGTTAACTTCTAACATCAACTTTAATAAGTATCATATCTGCTATAATTTACTTTTTCAAAAAGATATTCGGATCATAAATTATAATTTTACACATTTAAATTATTTTTTAAAATAATACAAATGATCAAAGTTGATGTTGAAAATCAACAACGACAGTAATTTCGAAACGAAGTAAATAACAAGTGGATGGTATCAATAGTTTATTAAGTATAAACTAAAATCTCGCTATACACCACCAAACTCGATAGATGCGCTGCTTTAGAGCATCCACAATGATGGTGCACACCGCGGGAGCCCGGCTTGGTTCGGCTATAGGCAGGTTCGATACCCACAACGTGGTGGATTACACCGATGAGTAAGAAATTACCCTTTCTTCTCTCCATTCTTTTTCGTGCAACGGAAGAAATGTGTCGATTCCATGTGCAAGAATAATTTTAATTCCCATGGTGCGGGAAACATCTATTCTTTGACTAGCTCTCATGGTTCGGCTGCTCTAATGTAGTTTATTATCTCCGAATATAAACTAAACCCTCGCTATGCACCACAGAACTCAATAGATGACCTGTTTTAGAACCATAAGCACCGAAGCACCGGAAGGCTTCCCATAGGATTAACGGATCAGTCATTCAACAGCCTCCTGATCGACACAGTGACTGATGGAGTCGTCAGCCAGCACGGTCGCCGCGCCACCGGCGATACGGCAGCAGGTCGTGCCGCCGCGGCCGCACGTCGTGCTGATCTCCAGCCCCGGCTCTGGCCACCTCATCCCGATGGCCGAGTTGGCACGCCGGCTCGTCTCGCACCACGGCCTCGCCGCCACGTTCGTCATCTTCACCGGCGTCTCCGCCCTGGACGCCCACTCGGCCGTGCTATCCTCCCTCGCCGACGCCGACGTTGCCACCACCGCCCTCCCGGCCGTCCCGCTTGACGACATCCCCGCTGACATCCACATCGGTTTGCTCCTACATGAGCTGATCCGCCGCTCCATCCCGCACCTCCGCGCCCTACTCCGCGAAGTCGCCTCCACGGCCCCGCTCGCCGCGCTGGTGCCGGACTTCTTCTTCTCCGTGGCGCTGCCGCCTGCCGCTCGCCGCCGAGCTCGGCGTTCGGAGGTACATGTTCTTTCCTAGCAACATCACCTCGCTCGCCGTCATGCGCAGCGCTGTGGAGCTCCACGACGGCGCCGGCGACGGCGAGTACCGCGACCTGCTGGACCCGCTCGAGCTTCCGGGGCCCGTGTCACTCTGCCACGAGGACTTGCCAGATGCGTTAAAGTGCAGCAACCTGTCGAGGTACGCGAGGATCATTGAAGAGGGCCGTCGGTCCCGCACCGCCGCTGGCTTCCTAGTGAACACGTTCTACGAGATGGAACCCGCGAACGTGGAGGAATTCTAGCAGGCGGCGGAGAAGGGCGTGTTCCCGCCAGTGTACCCTGTGGGGCCGTTCGTCCGGTCAGGTTCCGATGAAGCTGGCGAGTCAGCGTGCATCGACTGGCTGGACCGCCAGCCGAGCGGGTCAGTGGTCTGCGTCTCCTTCGGGAGCTCTGGCGCGCTGTCCGTGGAGCTGACGGTCGGGCTTGCCGCTGGGCTGGACGATTGCGGCCACAGGTTCGTATGGGTCGTGCGCATGCCGAGCCTCGACGGGGACCACTGCTCCCTCGGGAAAAGCCGCGGCGACGACGACCCGCTGGCGTGGCTCCCCGAGGGGTTCGTTGACCGGACCAGCGGCCGTGGCCTCGTCGTTTTGTCGTGGGCGCCGCAGGTACGTGTGCTGTCCCACCCGTCGACGGCCGTGTTCCTGTCGCACTGCGGGTGGAACTCCACGCTGGAGAGCGTGGCGGCCGGCGTGCCTATGGTGGCGTGGCCTCTACATGCGGAGCAGAGGATGAACGCCGCGTTGCTGTCGGAGACCGTCGGCGTGGCGTTGCGGCCTCCAACGCGGGCGGGCGATGGGGTGGTCCCGCGGGAGGAGTTAGCGGCGGCGGTGAGGGAGCTGATGGAGGGCTCGGAGAAGGGGCGCGGCGTGCGGCGGCAGGCGGGGCACCTGCGACAGGCGGCGGCGAGGTCGTGGGGGCCCGAGGGATCGTCGAGCCGCGCGCTGGAGTTAGTGGCCGGCAAGCTGAAGGCGGCTGCGCCCTGCATGCAGCACCTGGTACATGCTACTCCTACATGACTGTCGTATCTCATTTCGTTCCGAGATAATTCATGTAACCCATACTAATCTCTGTACCAGTAATTCATATGCACATATATCATGGTTACATAGCACATATTATAATTATTATATATATTGTTCTAAATATAGTTATAAAAAACAAGACCTACACGCCACCATCGAACTCAGCATCTTCTTCTCTTTCATTTGAATATCAGTAGCAAGAGTGAGTACAAAAAGTACTCAGCAAGCTTTAATCCTGTACAGGGCTATATCCATAAATAGAAGGCCAACAAAGAAAAGCTATAGTTCTCTTTTAGCTAAAGCAACATTTTCATGCAGGCGTTCTGAATAAAGAGTTTCAAAACAGAAAGTTAGGAGTTCCTAATTCTATCAGGTTGGACCTGGAAGAGGAGTCACCTTTCTCGACAGTTTTCAAATTTTTAATTAAAAAGGCCTTCACTATCTCAACCAGACACTTTATAAAACCCACTCACACAATCAAAGAGTTAATCAAGACTAATCATTGTGAGCCCAAGCTGTAGTGTGTCAATATCGTGATAACGGCCATTTCGAATGTATTATACACTCTGCAGAAGTTGTAAACTGTACTCACAAGCTATGTTTCTCTTTATCAATAAAGTCACATAACGCTCACTTCAGCACACACTAAAGTTTTCACAGATTCCACCTCAAGATGCAAACAGCCCTCAAGATGCAAACAGGGGTCATCTCTCGAGGTTTACCCGATGATGCGATAGCACATTTTCGTAGCCAGAACGTGAGATATGACGACCACGTCTGCTCCTTGGACCCCATAGAACCGGGTGATTACACAGCCAGGGGGCTATACCTGTGGGCAATATGATCCTATGGCTCAGGCTATTGCTGTAATCGAAGACCAGACTATGAGTATATCACGTTTGCTTCTGCGACTTGTGTACCACCCGACAACCTTAGAGGCGCAACGTGGATAACCAAAGGGGTGAAACGAGTCCTTCCCATAACACAAGTTTTGTAGTTACACGAAATCACTACATTGAGGTTTGATGAACCGATCCTTATATGGCAGGGCGGCACTTGTTCACGACAGGTAGACTAGACCGAAACTTAACACCTATCACATCACCTTTCACAGAAGCCATGCCCCACAACCATAAAACTCCCTTCTTCACCGAGCAACAGTTGCACTATCACCCATCCCACTTTATTTTACTCACACCACTAAACTCATTTTAACACATTTCGTAAATGATTAGTGTATAGTGAGGTGATGAAATGCATCACATAAGAGTTACTAAGCAATCTAATATTTAAGGTAACTTTTCATTCCTTAAAAGATTTTAAGAAAAAGGAATTACTATGGTTAATAAGGGGGCGTTATTGACAGGGCAACAATGTAGTATTTATCCTTAATGAGAATAAGTAACTAACATTAACATAAATACGTAATAATAAGTAGGGTATCAAGTACACAATGTTTTAACATAGATTAAAATAAATATACAAGCATTTAGGCCATATATGTGCATAAGAAAAACATAGGATTATTATGATTATAGAGTTAGAGCTTACCTTTGAAGGTGTCCTCGAGCTCCTCCTCGTACTCCGAGTCGTCAGCCTCCTCGTCACCGAGTGCTTCGTCATCTACACGAGAAACGACAAAATAAATCTTCGACGGGCAAAACAATCAAGCAAAGAATCAGATGAAATCAAAATAAATAGAGTTTTGGAGTGTTGGGTGGCTTTAAAAGATAACGCTTGGGATTATGGTTCTAACGGTGTAAAAATCTTGGTGAACGGAGATGGTACGTGAAAATGGCGATAAAAACAAGGTGTAAGGGCCTTTTTTTAATTATTCTAATATTTGGAGGATTAATTTGAAATTTGTGACAGCTAATGGGTTTTTATTGTGTAGGGGTGTATTTGCAAAGTGAGGATTTTTTGGTAATTTTTGTAAATTTATTTTAAAGAAAAAAGGGATGAAAATATTTTTGTGTGTGCATTTAGGTGGGTAGCCGTAGCATTTTAGGCTGTGTGACAGGTGGGCCAGGGGCCCACCGGCTAGTGTGTGAGGACGGTAGCAGACTGCCATGTGGGCCCAGAGGCCTAGTAGCCGGTGCGTGCGCGTGGGCCGCTGTTGGGCCTTCTGGCCCATTGGCCGTGCGCCTAGCCGAGGCGGGCGCTTGGGGCGTGGCCTGGCCACGTGGGCCTTGCGGCCCACAGGCTAGCGGCCTGTGCGGGTGAGGCGCG